>JAQIYI010000015.1:0-50390 GCA_034700265.1 Polyzonium germanicum
TGCCTACCCATTAGGTCAACATTCAATATTTACATCGATATACATTGTACAAAATCGTACATCGCAGTGCACTCTAGTGGCACTGTGGCAGTTATTATTGGTCTGAATCTTCATCTTAAGCTTGAGCGTCTTCTTTCAAGAAACGTTCAACGGTGTCCTAGCGTTAAAGCGTTAGACAAAGTTAAAGCGTTTCACAACTGCTGTTAAATATCTTCGTGTAAACATAGGTGTTTCTACACACGTGATTATTTTTACTTTTATTTTACTGATACACTTTGCAAGAAAACAATGTTATTCTTGTTGTTATTTTGTAGTGCCTAGTACGCCTATTTGCGGTTCAGAAAAAAGTCTCAAAGTTCCAGTTAGTTGCGTGTGTGCCTCTGAAAATCACCTCCCAGAACGAAAATATCCAGGATCGTAATAGCAATGCCTCCTGCATTCCTGCACACATATCCACTTTCGCTTTCATTATGACTACTACGAAAGTAGGCTAGGGCTGACATAAAAAGTGCAAGTGGGGCGCGACGCCAAATAACGTGGAGAGAAAAAAATAGGCCCGAGTCGAGCTGGAGGCGCCAGAAGAGCAGACGACGCAAAAATGCGCGAATACATAAGCGTATTATGATCATGTGCAGTTGATCGCTGGCAGATCGTAATTATCGACGATGGCAATCGGCTGCACCACGCAATCACCATTTGGCCTATCGTAAAATTGCCAAGCCCCCCCCCCCCAGATCACGCGTGGGTAAAGTGTGGGAATTTGGGGAGGGGGGGGGGGGGGGTTAGGCCTATTTGCTATGATGAGTTAGGCCTATAGCTAAATATTTCACTCGGGTGACCTGATGGCATTTTCCGCTGGGCCTCCCCATTCGAACCATGAAGGTGATTTTGTTTGTTCTGGGCAAGTTGCCCGCAAACGGCGCTGCGCTAATCGGCCAAATAGGACAAAAATGGCGGCTGCTGCAACATTACAATCGACACATTGGTTTATAGGGCATGAATTCGGGCCTAACAGACTGATTCACGATCATTCCCCACTATTTTGTGTAGGCCTATTTTTGCAGCAAAAATCTACGGATATTAAATTGAAAATTCTTGCATATAGTCCCTATAATGCACAAGTCTTGGCATTTATTACCGGGTACATTTTTACGTACCGTGAGGGCGCCACCTACCTGATGCAGCGCCCGAAATTCAGAATCTGTGCCAAGTTCGGAGTAGAATTCTGCCCAGAGACTGTTGTGGGGGGGGGGGACACATAATATTGATTGAAGACGTGGAGTGTGGAGCTTCGTAGGCTTATATTTTATGTTGCTCTCTGTGTCACCACCATTATGACAATTTAAGGCCAACTAAAAGGGATTTTTGTTCGTTTACAACTTATACTGTGACTATGCGTAACTGAATTATACAGTAGGCCTAGATAGGCCTATATGCGTCGCAATCAATTAATAAATTAATCGCACGCACTGATGATCCAGCGTCATAAATTCACTAGCGAAAGCTTTTTTATTACAATACGGTAGTAAGCCTAATTCATCGAAGTTGGCGGCCATTTTCTAAAGTAGGCTTATTGAGGAGGCCAACAGCAAATTAGCTAATTCAGAGTTTTGGCTTGAGCCTAGCCAGATCTATATTTTCTATATGCTACTCCATGTAATATCATAGACTTCACGTTTTCGCCGTTAGGAGCGCTGCGGATCTTAATGTTGAATCACAATCTAGTTTCCCTTTAATGGTGGCTGCTCAGTGTTAACTCAATGACACAGTTCACTTTTAATGGCGGCTAGGAGGCGACGCTCATTTCCGGATTACATGGTGTATTGCCGACCCCCCGGCGTATTTCCGTTGACTGCATCACCTGGAAATTGTTGACCATATTTCCGTATGTGTGGCCTTCGCTTAAGTCTTGTCTTGAGATAGAATCTTGGGCTTCTGAGCAAAATTCGGTTCATGACGTCACTCACACGTGACGTCCACATATCAGCCAATGAGAGGTGAGAATTCAGAATATCGATATAGGCCTATTTTAGCGGAAAATACCGATGATGAGATCTTCGAAGGGATCCGAAATTTATTTTTCGTCCGCAACCCTTCGGTTTGTCAGTGAACGGTAGAACCTGAAACTGAAAACTGTAATCTGAAACGGATTTTTGAAAGACGAATTTGTATTCGGTTTCAGAATTTCACTTTTCGGTTTCTCTCCGAACTCGCCTTTGTACATACCTGTAATTCTGTTTCAGTTTATGATTTTCAGCTTCAGTTTCCGCCATTCACGGGTTTGCCGACGGAAAGTGAATTTCGGTTCAACATCGGTGAGATTTTAGGCACCGGATCCCAGATCGGAGTCATCGCGGTATTTCACGATTAAATATATCGATATTCTCAATCCTCAATTCTCATTGGGTAGATAGACTTCACGTGTGAGTGACGTCATGAACCGAATTTTTCTGCTCAGAAGACGTCAATTCTATCTGAAACGGAAAATTGTTTTGGCTTTAAATATTCGGGAGAGTAAACCGAAGCAAATCTCTTGATTTAATACTTCGGTTTAGTCTTTATATTTTTCTTATTATTATTTCCGGTTGCCGTGTATGCCTGCATGTCTGCCTGCATGCAGGAATTTCACGGTTCAAAATCGATATTTTCTTCTTGAATTCCTGCGAGGCTTGCTTTGCGAAAAGCTGCTCCTGCAACCTTGCGGTCAGGTCGTGCCTTATTATTTATTTAACCCATCAATATTTAGGCCTACCGTCTAGGCTTGCAGTCACGTGACGCATTAGGCCTCCATCCATGTTTACCTCGGTTACATGTTAAGCCTCGCGATACGACGATGCGATTTTAGTCCCATATATAATTTGACGCAGGTTTCGGGAGTCATGTTTTTATACGCGTAGGAAGGCTTAGGCGATAAGCCTATTTTTTTTTTCGTTTAACGGTTATCACAGGATATAAGCCTTGTCTCTTTCTAGAATGTATACTTTTGCCCTCGAGCAACACTCAAATCAGCACTCGTGTAAGTCGTGGTTAATAGGTCTACAACACCGGGAGTAGTCCTACATAGGGATGTGAATCCGGAAATATTATTTCCGGAAAAGTATGAAATAGCTCATTACAAATCCCCTAAAAAAAGACGTTGGAAAATTAGGAATATTAGGGGAGGTCAAAATGATTGGTAACCGCATTTCCTTCAGTTTTTCCATATTTTTCCGGATATTTTTCATATTTTTCTGGAAATTTTTCAATTTTTCCCGAAACTTTACAACACTACCGGTATTATAATCACATACCATATCGGCCATGTGTTTGACTTGTCAAAAGATGAGAAAAATAAGTTGATCAGGTTTTAATGAATGGTCTCACGTTGCACAACTAATATAAATTTAATTTTTTTTATTCAAATTTCCTCTCGGTCAGGATGATGTGAATTTGTTTTTAGAGACGTTCATAAGATGCCTCAAGTTCAGCTTAATTGTTGGCGAACAAGTGCCCGTTGTCGATCGCACAATAGATTTCGCCTGCAAATTCATCGTCTCCAATATGGTGGAAGGTCAGAAGGCCGAAGAGGAAATGGTCGATTCCGATGACGAAGACAACGATGACAACTTGCCTCTGCAGTCGTACTTTGTTAAACATATGTGGTTGTTTCTATTGAAGGTCAGTTGCATTAAAATTTATTTTACGGTCTCAAAAGTCCTTCATTAACAAATATTTGTCATGCCACCTGTGTTTACAAACATTCTAAAAGCCAATTCACACGGGCCGTTTTTCGTCGGATTTTTTGACTTAGGGCGACTTATGACGTCATAAGTCATTTTCCGACCGATGTTTTGACGGCCCGTGTGAAAGGCCTTTAACACAGGAGAAGAACTAACGTGCTTTGAGGGTTTTCTCCTTGTCATTCTGACTCATTCCACAAATCTTTGACTGGCTTTTTGACCAACTTCTAGAGAACCTAAAACGCTGAAATTTCGCTTGAATCGCAACTCTGGTGGCGATAATTACAATATATTAAAGTTTGGGTTCGATCGACCCGGAGTTTCAGTTTTCATAACTAAGAAATTTGAAAATAAAAAAAACGATTACAAAAAGCGCGTTTTTTAAAACCAATCCTCAACAATGAACAATTGAACATGTATAGGGTTGTGGCATAGTAGTCGTCAGAAATTCCCACTGCGATAAAGGGAACATTTATTTTTGCGGTTTTGTGCGTTCTATAAGGTTTGGTTTTGAAATACAGTATTTTATACATGTAATTGTTTTTGTTTTATATTTTTGATAGTCTCATGACGTACAAAATCCAGCTGTTCGCTACAGAGTGTGCCAAATGATTGGCAAGCTGCTGAATTCGATGGAAACCGACTTTCAAGTGAGCATTCAGCTTTATGGTGATCTTCAGCACACGATGATTTGCCGGTTGAGTGACAAGGTGTCCAACGTGCGCGTCGAAGCTGCTCGATCGCTCGCACGTCTGCAAGAAACCACAGGCGATTGTCCAGCAGCCAAAGGTAACGCATTTTTAACACTGAGCGTTTTGTCCCCTTACGTTGTAGACTAGTTAGCTTTAATATTTTATGTCTCAAATCAAAAGTTATGCTGCGCTATCTCGACTGCGACCCACATCCGGATGTTCGTCGTGCCATTCTCGACTCGTTGCGTCCATCGAAGAAAGTCGTCATTCCGGTGCTCCGACGTACTATGGATGCGAAGGAGACTGTTCGTAAAGCTGCCTACGAATATTTGTCCACTCGTTTCCACATCCGTTCTTTGACAATCGCTCAACGCGTCAAGCTGCTGAATCAGGGCTTGAAAGAACGATCAGGTGACCTATAAATTAAAAAATAAAATTCTATACAGGTGTATAGAGAGGAACAAATTGACAAAAGGAAAGGAAAAGACTTATTATTTGCACTGATAGGTATCGACAAATATTTCCTTTCCTTTTAAACAAATGTTTCCTTTCACAGGGGGACAATCGGTACATTTAGGCCTAGGCCAATTAGCACACTTTTCCAATTACGCCACATTTTTAGGAAGAAAATTCACATTAATCAATCAATTTTATTTTTTCGGAAATCTTCAACCCTAAATGATTTAAATTGTCTTGTTTTAAATGCATCAGATATGATACAAAAGACCTGCAAGCAGATGTTGATACCCAACTGGTATCAGATGATGGGCGGCGATATTCTCAACTTTCTTCACTGTCTGGACGTTCAGGAAGCGTCCGAGGTCACCGAATTGGCGCTCATTGAAATTCTAAACTTCAAGTGCAACGCCCAGTTAGTCGCCGACTTCGATTTGCTCGGACCTGATCGCATTATTCGCAAGGAAATTCTTTCTGTCGAGTCAGTGTTCTATTGGCGCGTACTGTGCGAGTACCTGAAGAAGAATGAAGACGGCGAAGATGAAAATGTCGATCTACTCGAGCAATTGTTACCTGATCTGCCGCCATTTTGCACTTTCATAAACGAGTTAGTTCTATTTTTTTCTCCTTTAAACGGTTGTCGAAACACTCGTTTAAAACTTGAATACTGATCTAAATGCAGGTATGCGCAATCCATCTCGATGGACAATGTTCTGGAGAGTCTCGACAAGGAGTTCATCATCGATCAGCTGATATGCATCGTTGACCTTTACGACCTCGTCGATGAAGCGAACAGGTTTAGAATAGCAGCTGACCGTTGTGTTTTAATAATTCGTCTTTTTTTTTTAAGTAGCCTACATGTACCGTATATAAATCGTTGACTAGTTTTTAACTGTATTTAGAAAATACTTACATGTGTTGGGCAAAAACATCTTTCATTCACCAAAAATCGGCGTGGGCCTCATCGGGTCAGCGCTCAAGATCCTGAAACTAGTTATTCCGACTGCTTCTGAGCGAGCACACAACCTGATGGAGACAATAGCCGACATCAGGGAGCCGATCGATGTCGTCGAGATAGGAAGCACTGCTCAGGAACGACGACAAAATGAAGTAGCTGTGAGTGTCAAATATTTTATTTCAAAATTACGCCTGTACAATATAGGCATTCGTCAATTTGATCAATCGATCTTAACAATGGGAATTGCCTGTATTTAAGGATGTAAATCCAGAAATAATTCCGGAAAAATAGCTAATATCTCTTTCCAACACTTCTCAAAAAAGGTGTTGGAAAATTGAAATATTAGGGTGAGGTCAAAATGATTGGTAACATAGCATAATTAAGCAATGTTCTTCAATTTTTCCATATTTTAGCGGATATTTATCCTATTTTTCCGGTAATTTTAAATTTTTCATGAACTTTTACAACACTACCGGTACCTGTATTACAAGCTTCGCTTGAATCCGTCTTGATTTAATCCGGAAAATGAGCTTCTGAAATCAGCCGTAAGTTTTACGCTCAACTTACGCTCGTATTTTCAACTTACTTGCCGTCTGAAATTCTCCCATTCGTCAGACATCTAGCTTCTGAAAAATCGGACGTCAATCAATATATTTGACATTTCAAATGCAAACCATTTACTGAGATGAGAATCATTGGATGAGATATATTATGCGTTAAGATTAATTCTGCAATTTCAAATATTGTTTCAACAAATGTTCTTGTATTAATACCGGTATAACAATTTTGGCCCGAGAGTTTAATAATGTTTCAGGAAACTGTTTCATCGAAATAGCCCAATTAGAATCGATTTGGCTAAATTGTTCTTTGTTTTCATAGATTGCCAAGACTCGAGTCAAGATGAATATTGCGAAAGACGAAATGGATACCTACGTGGAAAGGCAAGATTTTGAGCGAGCGAAAGAGGCGAAGGATTGTTTGACAGCACTAGAGAAAGAACTCGAGGTTCTAATCAACGATCACATACCCAAGACTCAAGAGGTCCGCGTTGAGAAGGTTCGTAGCGTGCATTGCTTTTTAATTTTATCTCCCATTTTAACCTCCATGCGCATTTACATTTAAACTAGGCTACTAGTGTCTTAATAATTGTTTGAGCAAAAGTAGGCCTACTATATATGGTTTAACTTGGGTCGTTTATTTTTTTTTATTTAAATTAGAGCGACCCTTTCACCATGTCCAAATGTCTCGCCATTGCTTGCGGAATCTTTGAAGATCCTCAATGCAAGCTCGAGCTCTCCAGACTTCATAGTCTGATCGATAACCTGGCAAGTTAATTTTTACTAGTTTCTCAGTTGCATTTCTTTTGTGTTCAAAACAGTGAATGAATTTGGATTACTTTGCTTTTTGTTTATTTTAAAGGTTCTTAAATGCATTCAGAGTGAATGCGAAGCCCTTCGCGGGATGGGTGTCAAAGCGTTGGGATTGGCATGTCAATTGAATATGGACCTCGCTTCTCGACACCTTTTTCTCTTTATAGAGGTATTGTCGATTAGTTCTCATCGATTTTTTCAAAATAAATTAGCGTATTATTAATTTACATTGGGTTTTTTCTGACTCCATTCCAGATTATTCAATTGGACACGGAGGAGATCAGGTTATTGGCATTCAAAAGTGTGTTCGATCTGATCCTTGTGTACGGATTTGAGTCGTTCAAATGTGAAAATGAAAATCCAGCGGCGGATTATTCAAATACATCGCATGGTGACGATTCCGTTTTCATACCGTCTTCACGCGATTCTGCGGGTTCTACGACAGATCCAACTGGAAAATTACTTTCCTTTCTCGTGGGCTATCTGGACAGCGAGGTGATTGATTGTTGAATTTATCCATCAAAAGATTGATTAGAATTTTATTGTCAATTTGTACTGACAACGTGACTCACGCATATTTTCTTTTCTATAGATCGAAACGGTGCACACACTAGTGGCCGAGGGTCTGGTAAAGTTGCTGTATACCGGTCGTGTAGTTTCGGCGAAAATCTTATCTCGACTTTCAGTCGCATACTTCAGTCCCGTGAACACAGAGAACAGTTACCTGCTCAACTGTCTGGGCATGTTCTTTCCGGCGTTTGCCGGGGTTAGTATAACCAATCGGGCTATGCTGGCTGACGCTTTTATGCCCACACTGCGACTACTCTTCAGAGCGCCAAATTCAAGTCCGCTTAACCTCATCGACGTCAGTCAAATTGGTGCCTTCTTCATTCATTTAACTGCACCTCCGTTAGATAAGTCTGAACGACGAGCGTTGGATGCCGAGGTAAACACGTTTATCTTATAATCACAGGTTTAATTAAAAACAATTTTGGATTTCAAAATTATTGTTGTGACAAAGTGTTGCATTCGTGCTTCACTTGATTGGCACAAATCTAAGAAAGCAGGCTCTTATTGGTAATTGTCATCTGCTGTGTAATGTGTAATTGTGTAATCAGTTATAGTTGAATGAAATCCAAACACTCAACAAAATACTCCTCAGAGTCTGGCGACTCTGAACTGAAACTAACGACCTTTCAAAGTGGTGTCCTAATGATTATTTTTCATTTCAGCTGTTCAATCCGCATGACAACCTGTGCATTGCCGTATGCAATGAAATACTCCGCAATCCTCAAAATTACGGTGTTCCAATGATGGTTGATTTTCTCCGCCTATTCCGCGTGTCCGTTAACAGAAAACACGTATTAAAGGATATTACTCTTCTCATCAAAAACATTATCAAAGCACGTATTATAGACTGAATTTTTTTAGCTAATTATACATGAACGGAATTCAGTTGATATAATTTATATTAATCTATGATATTCAATTCGCGTCTCATAGAAGCTGAAAGACAAGCGGACCATCAACAAGCTCAAGAGGTTTTTAATCAACATCGAATACCTATTATCCAAGATCGACTCAGACGAAAGCGCCTCCGATGGTGAACAGTGTCCACGATTTGTTCCAGGCAATTTGAATTGTTATTATTTGTCAACCTATTCTTCACTCGTTTATATTATTTTTTTGACACGGATAATATTTTTTATATCATTTAGAAACGCCCAAAGATCGAATCCGCTCTATGGCCCAATTCTCAGACACTAACTCAGACTCAGACGAGAATGAAGATGGTGTCATTGACGAAGATGACGTATCTAAGTAGTTTTCAAGTTTCATAGTTTTACTGTTTTATTTTTTTTATCTTTTGTCACAATCTTGCGTTGTTCTTATGTAAGAAGCTAATAAACATTATAGTGTTCATATTTTAACTGACGAATTTCCGAATGTTTGAATAATATTGCCCGCGTATTCGACAATGAGCTCAAATGCTCAGAATCCATGAAGGTTAAAGAGTGAGCGAAAGGTTGCAGACTCACCTGGAATCACTGAGGAAACTTATAAATTTTATCCCCTAACTTGGTCCTTTTACTGTGTGGTTTCACTTGATAAATGACAAATGTCATCAAAATCTTTAAAATGAACCTACAGCCTGTTATCAAACACTAGCCTACCGTTTGAAAGAAATTATACTCTATTATAGTTGTATATTTCCTTTGAATTTTGAAACGAGGGAAAATGCCAGTAAAAACCGGCGAAAATTGTAAAGTTTCCTAGAAACAATAATAAACTCTGCTAAACTGAAAAAAAGTAAGTGGATTGAATTATTCCAACAATGGTAATTTGTTAATACAAGCTAGATACTCTTTGTCCATTGTACCACACAACAACAAAGTAACATTCCTTCATTCCACCTCTTTCCACTGCCATTGTGCCACAGCTTTATGCAGAATGGGATGTAGTTTGTCAAGTGGGCCTGTAATCACTTCATCTTAAGATGCTGTCATATTGTCATCTTTGGCGCTGTCACCATGAAATCTGAACCTTCTGAAGTTGAGGTGGAGTCTGCATCAGGTTTCACAATGCTATGACATCCACGTTTATTGACTGCCAGTGCTTGTTCCTGCTCATTAGAGGTTTCTTGAAGATCTACAATACAAATGCTCTTCTCAGGTTCATCGTTCAACTTTTTTCTTCATTATGCAACAACCGGATCTTGCGACTTCAGAACTCTCTTTTGAATCATATCTTGCTTAAATGCGTCATCTACTGCAACTGGACTCAAATCAGTTGATAAGTAATGGCATTGGAAAGATCGTTTGAAGGATTTGGCTTTTGTCAGATTCGACAACTTCTGAAACATTTTCTGAAACTGGAAGCCAAGTTCTGACCCTTTGTTTCTAATGCATAACAGGCTTCACAGAAGAGATTCTTGTGTAATTTCGTGAAATGCTGATCCTTCTGCACAGTTCACAAACTTCTTTCCATCTGGAGTTTGCTTCCAGCTTTGAAAAATCTGTCTCCAAGCAGACTTAATGAAATGAAGGTAGACCTAGATGAAGTTTCATAAAAACTTAGCCTCCCTGTTGAAAAATGAAATATTGTCCATTTAGTTGCAATAAAGAAGAGGTTGCATCCTATATGGTAACCACTTTTGTCAAGGATTCTCTCAATGTTATGGCGATCTCCAATCAGTCACAACGCAAAGCACCCCCAAATCATCACACTTTCTCTAACATGTTGCATACCATTAGGCCTAATTAAGTTGCTGCCTTTGAATAAGACTGGAGTAGTAAACTCCATTTGCATAAAGAAAGCAAATGGGTGCAAGCAATGGAGCATATTCATGATTATACTTTGTATATTAAGGGCACGTATGAATAAACACCAGTAGATACTGACAAGCATAGGCATGTAGTATGCAGTAAATTTATTATGCAGTTGGGCCAACTTCTTTTTGTATGAATAACCCTTTGATTATACTTGTACCTTTGCCTGCCACCTACAAAGTAAATGAAAGCAGCTGTGGCTGTAGTCCTTGAGCCCAAGATAATTTTAAAACACTAGTTTCTGCACTTTTTAATACGGTATTCAAAACGTGTATTTGGGAATAAAACTGTATGAAAAAAGACTGGGTTTTTTTTTCATATTTTTAAAATAAAATGACCGGTAATAAATATGAATTAATAAAATGATATTGCCAGTGTCAAATATTTATAGATTATTTCCGAATTTTAATAAAATTAATTTACTGGTACCTGTAAGCTTACACGTATACAAAATTAGTGGATTTTTGTCTAAATTTAATAAAATTAAATTACTGATATCAAAAAATTTTAAGCTTAGATTTTTTCTAAATTTCAATAAAATAAATTTTATTTCCAAATAATCAAATTGGCTGGACCTTTAGAAAAACATTCTCAAAATGTGAAAAGGAATGAAGGAGGGCGCAAACATAACTCGTAAGTGCGTGTTGTTAATTCTCCTCTTAATCATTCAAGAGATATTAATTCAAAAGTCAGAAGATATATTATTGCACATGTAGACTACTGTTAAAATAAACTATAAATTATTAACACTTGTGATTTTTTCTTGATGTTTTTTTAGCATTTATTTCGCATTCAATGTCGAAACGGAGGATGCAGAACATCTTTTTGGCTCTTTTACCAGACTTGGAGGGAAAGACTGTAGTTGATATTGGTTCCAGGCTCGGAACAGTGTTGTCTCATCGGCATCAAGTTGAATCATGAGTTGGTTGAACTGCAAAAGCGCATGGTTGAAACTCACAACCTTGGAGACAGAATCCAGGTTTGTGATTATTTTGTCTTAAGTCATTATTTTTCATTACGATTGTAATTTAGATAATTACATTTATCTTAGCGCGATTTGATAGTTGTAGTTTACCGGTAGCCTTAATCAGACCCGCGAGCATGATTTGGCCGGCCTGGTACAAACATATTGCGTTGCGCTCTCAAGACTTAAACTTTCGAATTTTAGGTGGCATGCGGAGGCGTGAGACAGCACGCTGAGCTTCTGAAACAGGCCGACGTTGTCGCCATTCACAGTCTCACCGACTTCTTCCTTCCGCAGGCTGATCACGCCAACTTCTGGATTTTCGTTCGTGAGAATGTCAATCGATCCGGAGTCAAATTGGTCACCACACCGACACTCCAGAAGTCCTTGGAACCAATTGAGTTATAGGCTAAGTATAAAATACAATAGGTTCTCAAAAGACAACAAAAGAATCTTGTTTTATATTGTTTTTAAATTTTGCAAGGCTGGAATCGAGCTCGACTCATGGGTCCGACTGGCAACGCTGTCTGAGTGGCAGAATTCGAGGCCAACAACGATCCAGAACTTGCCGATCTTTGCGTGTACGAGTGTATTTAATTTTATTTTTAAGATGATTTTTTTTGCAATCACTAAGTGCAATTTGTTGAGAAAATGTCTTCAGACTCTTCACTTGACGTTTTATGAGGAATGTTGATTCTCTTGATTTTGGTATAGGAAATTTGGGAGTACACGTGTATGTCTAAGTTATTACTCAAATGCGGATATGTTGCTTATAGAACCAAATTTAATACTGTTTGATGACTTGTAACGATTTTTTTATATTTCAGGTGTTTTTGTGTGATATTTATTTTTTAAAGTTATTTGCTCCAAACTCTTTATAAAAAAGTGTTCGTATGCATTTCCATAAAAAACCACAAAGAAAGTTTGGCCAAAAATGTTTTCGCAATTTGACCATAGAAATGGATAGATCTATTGAAATAGAGATTATCTGCAATTTCAGAAAGTTGGTTTCATCAATAATGGAGCCAGAATTAATTTTTTGGTACTTTTTAGGCTTATCTTACTCGTGTGGCTTCATTTTTGATAAAAAAAATTCTGAAATTACAGATAGTCTCTATTTGAATAGATCTACCCATTTCTATGGTCAAATGACAAAAAGACTTTTGGACAAAAATTTGAAAAAACTGAAAGGTTACCCGTTGTGCAAAGACAATACCGGTAGGCCTACCGTAATTAGGTTACTGGTAGGCAAATCTAACTTAATTGCAGTCTTAAGTACGCCTATGACTAAAGCATGGTTGACACTCACAACCGAACTGTCGAACATAGACGACGTGCGCGTTGTACTCCGGTAGGCCCAATTAATTTCAGTATGCCGTAGGCCTATCATTTTTATGCATTCAATACATGTATAACTAAAAAATTTCAGTTGAATAAATTATATTTTATATTTAACATACTAATTTTAGACTACCGGTTGTATTAATATTTGAAAAACAATAAATATAACCAAGACAATTTATTTACAAATTTCAGTACATTAGACTACGATAATGCAGTGTTAAGATATTAAAGCAATTCCCGATTTGCCAACAATGATTGCGATTACAGTTCTAAGTTTAATGGTGTTTATAAATATTTGAACATTATCATATTGTTGACATTGGGTTTCAGGCTTTCAGCAGATTCAGCTTAGCAGTGTGTTTGTATTTTCAAATAAGTATAGGAGCGTACATGCACATTTATAATTGGATATCCATACTTCCCGTAAACTAAACTAATAGAACGATTATGCGGAAACGTTGACCACACCAGACATGTTTTGATAAAACAGGTTAGTCACTTAAATTCACATCATCGTCATCGTCCTCTTCGAAATTTACATCCTAAACAGAATCAGACAAACATGTAATTAATTTAAGTGGCTTTTCAAAATCTCTCTGTGTATGAGCGTGAATTAAAACCGGATACATTTAGTCGCTAAGATTTAGCAATCTTGAATTTCAGGTGAAACTTAATTGCTGAGTATTTTCCAAGTGCCTGATTTACGGCTAAGAATCTATTTTTTTTTATTAATCAGCGAGTGAACATATCCCAATTAAGCAACGTTAAAATTAAATTTCACCAAGGCGTCAACGTTTTCATCGAGTTTCATGTTCTCAATGTCCAGTTCCAGTTCCCTGTCGATTGCATCGACATCTGGCAAGCCAGTTGTCGCAGTCGCAGTTGCCTCTAGCACCTCCGAAACGCTGACAGCAGAAGCGACGTTTGTCTGTAACACAAATTAAATTAAGACATGCTTATAATCATTCAAAAATTGACTTATTTCTCTCTCACTAGCTTTACGTATTCTGTACCCTAAACTTACCAGCAATTCCACAGGCAACGGTTGTTCGGTTGTTGATTCGGAGGACTGGAATGCAAATCGACCGATCTCCTCAGCCTGCTTCATCTCCTCCAAAGGACGACGGTCCAAGTTCGACTTGTAAAATTAAATCGATACCGATAATTAATCTTATGTTCACCAGAAAAGATAATCCTCGCTTCAGCGACGACCTAATTCAAAGTGGAAGATTTAAAACCAGTAAGCATACCGGCATGTTTATAAAAGCAGCGGCCGGTAGAAGACGCTGACGCTGAGTCGCCATAAACTGTTCAGCTTTGAACGAGTCGCCGAGTCCAACGAACAGGTTCTCGTACTTGGTCGGATCGGCGAGCGAACTGGCCGTCTTCTCGTTTACTTTGCTCAGTGATTCCTTCCACAAAGAAACGACTCTGAAAAAAGCGACGTAATATGAGGATTTCTTTTAAGCAGAATTCACGGTATTTTAACGTAAAAGGTTACGTTTTACGTTCGTAAGCACCATAAATACAATTGAGGTTTTTTTCATCTGTTGTGACGTCACAAACATTCCAGACTTCTCTGGAACACGTAACATACAAAAAAAATGTATTTTTAGTCTTAAATAACCTCATTTTTACACGCATGTCAAATAAAAATTCCTTTTTACATTGGTTTTTGTGTTATTTACGTTTTTTCAGTAATTTGCCGTTTTTTACACGCAAGTAAAATAGCCCCATTTTCTTCTTCATTTACCTGGTCTGGATAAATAAAGTGCCTTGATAGGCCAGTAATTTGCACGAACGTAAACCGTGAGCTTTACGTCAATAGTAAAGACTGTGAACCCAACCAGAACAATTGAAAACGATTGGTCACCTGGAGATCTGGCTTGGCAAGTATGTTCTCGCGAAGAAAGCAGCTTCCGGAAGTCTGTTCGTGGACACGAGCACTTCCAAACACTCCTCCAGTCTACGGAGCGTACAAACGGAATAAATTTAATACAATGACAAAATAAAATAAAAAATAAAAATACAAACATAAGTAGACCTATTATCGATTCTACCTTCCAAGAACGAAATAGGAGAGGAACGCCACGTTGTTCTTGTTGGCAGCGCCGGCTGCATCGCCGAGTTTGCTGACGGCTTCAGCGTCACCAGCAGAAGTGGCGAGTAACAAGAGACCGCCGTAATCGTGTGCAAGATGGAGACACTCTTGAGCCAGTTCGAATTGGCATCGACCAGTAGCCAGATCAGCGAGTTGCTTCCATTTTTGTTCTGATTGCGCCTCGCGAGCCAGCGTGTAAGCCGTCTTTAGATCGCCCAGCTGCAGAGCCAGCTCGAATCGATGTTCAGGATCCGTGGAGACGGCGAGCGCTTGACTTCTGAAACCCTGCTTCTCGAGAAAGTGGGCGACTCGGGTTCGCTGCTCACGTGGAATGGTCGGCAACACCTTGTCGGCGGTGTCGAAATCTCGACGCATGACCGCTGTCTGATACTCGAGAACAGAGAGCAGCAACGCGTAGCTCACCACGTTCAACTCTTTGTCGCCCAGATAGAGCCGGTTGTCCTTCGGAATGTAACCCATCAAGTACATGGTCCTAGACAATTCCATTTGGAATGGATCAAAATTATTCATTTAGTAACGAACAGAAATAGTTAAATATGCTTACATTGTTAGGCATAATAGACTTAATGGTGGTAGCCAAATGCTGTACGGTACCTGTCCAAGTGGGAAATGGTGACGATCTCCCCACCGACGTAGTAGTTAAGACGATTCACACCGTTCGTATAGATGAAGCAGTCGCCCACCCACAAGCCCGTCTTGACCGCCTCTTGAACTTCACCAAGTACCTAGAACAAGCAAACATATTTTAAACAAAAGTAGACTTATACTCCAATTTTGACATTTCTGGTTAATAAATCATGGAAAACAATGAACTTACGTCGAAGGCGTCCTCAATACCGTCTTCCGTGATGCCCTCTCGAGTCTCTCTAGCTTTAGTGACGGCGTCTGCACTGTATCTCAGCACGAAATAAGAGTCCTCAGTAGCGATGCACACTAGTTCACCGCTCTCTGACCAGTAAACCTATGATGAGGCACAAATTATTGAAAGGATTTGAAAAACAAAATTCTATTAGAATAAGCCCCGAGACACAAAAAACCACAAGCTTGATGAACTCACGTGCCGTGGCTGAATCTCGATACGACGAAGCAACTCCAGGCTTTCCCACTCGTAGAACGCCAGTCCACTGACGGACTTGACGCCAAGAACGAATCCACCAAAAATACCTTTAATCAAGATATATTCCAATGTGATATAAAACAAAAATTATTTAGATAGTAAAAGTTAAAACAAAAATTATTTAGATAGTAAAAGTTAAAACAAAAATTATTTAGGTAGTAAAAGTTAAAATCAGTCAAAAAAAGCTCACCCTCAGCGCCAAACTCAGGCTTGAAAGACTTGCGCTCTTTAAAGTTCTTGAAGATCTTTACAGAATTAGAATTCTCACGCACGGCATACTCGGACGAATCGAGTGCCCAAACGAACTCTTGCGCCGAGCCAAAACTCTTGTTACGCAACGCCATCGCAGTGTAGATTATGTATTCGCCGTCGCCACAAACAACGACGAACCTGAATAAGAGAGCGGTGAAGAAATAATTTACACAAGCCTTCAATTAGGCCTAATATTAAACTTAATGGAAGTTCACTGTTGAACAGACCGTCCATTAGGATTGTGAGCTATGGTCTGCGGATAGATCTCGCAGCTGCCCATATCCTTGACGGCTAGAGGAAGTCGCTCGCCGTCCTTCACCATATCTGAGGCGTCGGCGATGGCTTTCAGGTTCGCCTGCTGAATTTCCGAATGCTTCGCCCAGATGATCTTGCCGTTGCAGTCCATCGACATAGCTGGCTCTTCTCGACCAAGCTGCGTTCATTATAGGTAAACCTCGATTTTAATTACCCTAGGTCAATAGTTTTTTTAACTCTTCAAACAATTGTCAACCTTGATTATAATGCTGCCTTCGTCGTAGCCAAGTGCGATGTCGTTGGAACCTTTCATGCCCGAAATTGTCCAGACTCTCTCGAGGCCATAATTCAGCGTCGTCTCCAGACGATACGTGTTCGCGTGCCAGATCCTCACCGTTCCTGCAGCCAGACAACAAAGAAAACGAATGAACAAATTTTCAGAAAAGCTAATATTCTTAACTTAAATCAGTTTGAGTGGAGCTGAAAAAACGTAAGCAATATAAACCATCTTCAGAGCCGGTCACGATGATTGGCAGCTCTGGATGGAAATGGACGGCGGAAATGTTCTGCGCATGTCCGTCGAGTGTCTGAACGCACGTTTTGTTCTGGTAGTCCCAGATCTTAACAAGGCGATCGTCGGCACCTGAAATCAGGTACGGTTTGTCACCACCGTGATAGTAATCGACGCAGTTTACTCCTTTCTCGTGACCCTCCAGAGTGAAGTTGGCCGATGTGGAGCCAAGTTGCCACACCTGAATAGAAGGATCCACAATGATCTCAGATCGAAGGATAGAAGTCTTACTTTGGCATTAGTCCCTTTACTAAAGGGCTTAAGTGCGTTACACAACCTTGACAGTGCGATCCAACGAAGCGCTGGCGAACGTGTTATTGTCCTTCGGGTTGACGACGATCTGCATCACGTAGTGGGCGTGTCCTTCGAAAACTTGTTGACAACTCCACTGTTTCTCCCAGTTCCACAGTTTGATCAGCATGTCGTCTGTCAAGGCAATTGCATGAAGAAAAATCTAGCCACTTAATTGTTGATGGAGGACTCATCCAAAATGGTATATTTCTATTTGGATAGTGAGGTCGCTACTAGTCCAAGAACATATGAACCAACCAACAACAGTACAGTACAGGCTGTAAAAATAAAACGAACCACTGCTAGTCAGAATGAAGGGTTGAGTAGGATGAACAGCTATTGAGCGGACGTAGTCCGAGTGCGCTTCGAAAGCGTGCACTCGTTCCAGGGTGTTGTAATTGAATACGCGAATCTGCATGTCGTCCTGCAGATACCGAAAAAAAGCAAAGCATTACCATAAAAAACATGACATCGTTCCCACTTCGTATTTTGAAAAATAGCTTACCGATCCAGTGATGATCCAATTCTTCCTGGGAACGAACTTGGCAGCGCGTACCGGCACATCGCACACCTCGAAAACTTTTATCAATTGCTGGGCACGTCAAGAAATTTAATAAATTGATAACCATCAAATAATAAGCTTATGTAAATCTTTCTTCTAATTAAAGCATATTTGCATCCTACGTTGCATTTTAAGCTTATTTCCACTACATGCCTACAATCCCTACATGCACCTACGACTATAGGCTGTAGCCTCGAAAATTGATCAACCTTTCGAAGTTGTTTGTGCTGCAAACCGGTAATCCGGTAATCCGGGCGGTAACGGGCCTGATTGAGTGCCACTACTGAGGGCCGGCCGACACAAACATATCTACAAACAACATCAAGTGCTTTGCGGCACATCTACACTGAGAGTTAAACCTGAGATTCGTGGTTCCAGACGTGAGCGTTGCCGTTGTATAAGCTGGCCAACATCCACGGCTCGGTCGGATGTAGATCGACCGACTTGACTCTGTCCGACCGCGCCGACAATTTCCGTTTGATGTCCAGACGGAGAGGCTACGTTCATCGAAACGGAAATATGAAAAACACAATGCCATGTGCCATGAGGAATCTCATTTGTGAACAGATAAGGCCCCAAAACAGCTAATCTGCCACGTTTAGCCTAAGCGCAAAATAATTAAAAGTAGGCCTAACGCACTCACCATTTTTCCAACCAAGACGATTAAAATAGCCGCTGAAATTTATAAAAACAAACTCACAACAGTGAAATTGCAAAACAAAATTGATTTCGGCCGCGGTGTTTATGCTCCTTTGATTATCACGATGCCGACGTGGAACTTCCACGTCCAGAAATCCACGGAGACGATTCCGCGCAAGGTTATATATAAGGTAGCGCCAATTGTCGCCATCTTGGTTTCCCGAAAAAGAATGGCGTGTACCGCGTCATCATGGACGCATGTTCTTCAGTGCCCTATGCCAACAGTGGTAATTTTACTCTTTTACACTGCATATATTTACATCTTTTACACTTCATATTTAATTATATTTGTGCATAGACATATATTTAGGCCTATTATTTATGTTTAGAATCTAATTTCCAAATAAAAAAAATGATAAGTTAGTAGATAAACGTTATGCAAATAGCGTGCATTGATGAACAATAAGAACAAATGATTGCCAACGAAAAGTTTTTTAATAAATATGCGTAGGGCTACCGCATAATCTTATATATATAACACGATTTGAAATTGAAATGATTGGAAATTATGTTTGTTCGCGGGTTTTTGATTCGCAGTCGAAACAGTCAATAATCAATTAATCAATTTAATCATAGTTAAATGTGTTTACTGTTTAAGTACCGTTAAAATAAATATTTTAAAAAAAATGAACTAACCATGATTGGAGGAAAATACTTCATAAATCGTGAGCATAATTGCGAGTACTTTTATGATGATCACGCCTGCAACAAACAAAAACAAAGTTCAATGAGAAATATCCATATTCACAAGTCATATTTGTCAGTACTGTATGTCTTACTTGAACATGATCGAATCAGACATCAGATGGTGGCACAGGAATTTTACGAAAAAAGGTGAATCAAAAGCAACGCGTTGATTACCAAACTGGTTAAGAATGCTGCGTACAACGCCATTCTCTTCCACGACCCTGAAATAAAGAAAACAAAAATAAACAAACAATTAACAAGAGACCCTTATAGAATCAACCAAACCAACGTGACATGCCCGATGAATAATTGACGGATGAACGACTTGCGCCAGTAACGTTGGCGTTAATGATCTTCCTTCGTTCGTCGATATTATTCTCATGTTCTGCATCGTCTTCTTTTTCGTCGACTGAAGATGATGATGACCGATGTTCGTCGAACGAATTAATGCGACCCAAATCATTCTCACGACCGGAGACGGAACCTGGTGCGACGTAAGTATTCGAATTCGATCCAAACGGATTGAATTTACATTCAGAAAGTAGGATTCCACGTCCACTGGTGCTGCTCCCTCCTTCTCTCCCAGCTTCTCCTGGATCACTGATGACAGAAAGCCGATCGTCGCACAAAACAGACCCTAAATAATAGTTTGAACGCCTGTTTAGAAAAGTTACGAGGAATATTTTCAGTAGAATAGGGCCTAGTCATTAGTTTAGATTTTGGAAAAGGCTAAAAATGTTTGCTTTTAGAATTCATAATTCGAAATTTAATATTCAGTTTTAATTTTAAACTTGCCAGCTCTGCTGACGGGACAGCTATACGATTGAGTTCCGCTGACTCCAGCTCGGAACCAAGCGGATCGAGTCTCCATTCCCCCGAATGACCTGGAAGTGTTCGAGAAATAGCCACCAGATACCCAGGACGAATGAGTTGGCGCTCTCTGGTTCAAGCTCGATCGACGCAGCCTCCACCGGAGCTGAAAGTCTGCCAAGTTTTGCTGATGGCCAGGGTGGTTGGCGACTGACGCCGTAGCCATTGTGAATACTGGCGGATGCGGTCGTTGATTATAACTGCGTGGCGTGAAGATGCCACCTGAGATGCAGAAAAAAAAATACGTTCGAACAACTTTACAAATATTCGACAATGGTGGACAATCATCTAACTCACTGTTCGGACTTTTCCTGAGAGTCCCAATCTTAAGAGCTTGAAGGCCGCCATCCAAATCGACTCTAGACT
Source organism: Polyzonium germanicum (assembly GCA_034700265.1). NCBI lineage: Eukaryota > Metazoa > Arthropoda > Diplopoda > Polyzoniida > Polyzoniidae > Polyzonium > Polyzonium germanicum. The sequence continues at coordinate 20,625 of JAQIYI010000015.1, forward strand.
TGGCGGGATTCGCCGGCGGCGATTTATTCGTGGTTGTCGTGGTCGTGATGAGGCCATCTTGTACAGCATCCAGCACGGATCCGTAATCACTGACACCACTGTCGTCTTCCAAGTCATTCTGCGTCAAAGATGACGATAGACTGTCGTCATCAACAGAACAGTCGCTGCTTACATTTAACCTGAAAAGGAACGAATGAAACTATCAAAAATAATATTTGATTTTTATTCAAAGAAATTTTAAATACTGCAAGGGTGACCTGTTATAATGTCGCCAAGAGAGAGAGCCGTTGACTGGTGGACGATTGCAAAACGAGCCGTAAAGTGTGACTGTGAGACAGACAAATGAAAATAAAAACTGCAACCAGCAATGAGTGAAAAGGTTTACGGCGGGCGACGAGTGAGAAAACAGCAGCGTCAGCCACGTGAAACAGTTGATAGCGTCGATCAGACGTAGCCTAATATTTAGTTTGAAATCATTTAATCAGTTCAGGGTGCCCTAATTTATGGTTGGTAAATTTATTAACCACTTGCTTTTCTCTGCCAGAGACGAAAATGGAGACTATCAAGCAGAAGAACCCAATCATGGCGAGAAGTTGGCAATTATGTTTGACAAGCTCGATGTGATGCTCAAGTTCCGTCCAAAAAGGTAGAATTAGAGTACTGACGTCACTGAAGAATCGCTTCGTCCACAATGATGACGATGATGTAGTGAACAGAAGCAATGTGGCCATCGTGAGCGATAGGAAGCGCAATAGCTGAGCTTTAATGGGTAAGTTGAACAATGAAGGAAACCAGCTTCCCTTTAAAAAAAACACATCAAATTTATTAAGACTTCCACCCTCAGAAGATCCGAATTCATGAGCTCGACTTTAGGTTACTCACCCGATGTCTAGGTTGCGAATGGGAAAGTGTTTTCTTCGACCGTCTCTTAATGGATTCCTGCTGCCTCCATGAGCGGACGCCGGCGAGAAGAGAAGCATCCTGAGAGACCAACTTTCGACGAAGAATTGACTGGCAGGGAACACACAATGAGTACGTAGATTCCAGATGTCGCTTGTACGCTTCGATCTCGTCCTCATAATGATCCTACTCATATCGTTGGAAAATGCAAAATGGAGGAACCACTTAGGCCTAGTTGAAATAAACCAGAGGTTCTTGACTAGTGTAAGTCAATTAATATTACTCTTGAGCTTAATTGTTTTGGAAAAGTAAGATTTAAATTCTTGTTTTAATCTTACATTCTATTTTTTTAATGAAACATGTTTACACGGACAAGAAGTCTAAATTAATTCAACCTAATTAATTGACCCACCTCAAATCTTGGAACAAACGAAGCAAGCTGCGTGATTTTCAACACCTGATTCCTGTTGCAATTGGCGCACAATCCATTGGAAGTCGACTGCTGGGTTGTTGTTGTTGTTCGCTTACTGATTCGCGCCGGCCTTGCAACGGCATTGAGATACTCGTCGTACTGTGCAGGTATTGGCTTGATGTAATCGCCAGTCTACATGGTACATACGAGAAAATCAATTTATATAGGCCTATATATGTAAAAGATATATAATTAATTGGTTTATCATTTTGCCAACCGTTTTAATTAAATAATCTCTAACTACAGATTGTATATATCGGTCCGTTAGGCTATACTTCGTCGAATCCATTGAACTGGTCACACGTTGGACAGTCCCAGCAATTCCGGTTACCACGTGGAACGACGTGTAAAGCGTTGCAGAACCAGCAGTTCACTTTCACCGTCGATAACAACGGCGAAGACGACCTCGACCTGCGGCAAGAAAAATTAACCAGGCACTTTATTAGTTGAACAATCTCGATCGATGTTCAATCATCCCTTTGGTATTGACCACGTGGGTCAACAGGCTCATGATGTACCGGTACGTGCTTGTAGTGATTTCACTAACCTGATGAGTTTGCAGAGAAGCAGGTAGGAGACGGTGGACGCCGAAAATGCGCCCAAAATCGCAAGGGTTGACATTCGACGTTTGAAGAATATTGGAAAAATCGGACGCCAAGAGAAAGCGCGGCAAACACAAAATTGTAAACAAACAAGATAAAAATGGCGGAATGAAAATTTGAAGAACAAAAGTTTGCTCTTTCAGCCACCAGGTGCCGCTGCTAGTGGTAAACGCGCGAAATTTAATCCGCACTGGTGTAGCATAGATGTACACTGGGGTAGACCGTGCCACTTCAATCTACACTACATATGTCTACATTTCATCAAATTTTACTCTTTCAGCCAGCAGTTTCACTGGCATTTTTAAGTTTTTTTCGTGGAAAATTCCAAAAAAAAAATAAATTAAAATTCATGAAAAAATGTTTAAATTGGACAAAAGTCCTGAATTGAACTTGTCTGTGAAAGTCCACATGCACGTCCATATCCAAATAGATTAAAATGAGTTTTGTGAATGAAGAATTAATGCAAATAAAACAATAAATACACAGAAATTTTACTAAGTAAAAATTCTCACCAAATATACAAACTTCGCTTTGAGAAATACTGTAGGTGCTCTATTTTAATTTTAAACAAACATTCCCAACGGCTCCATACTTGGATGATTTGCTTTTCGCCCATCATCCAAGTATGACGTCATTTTGTCGTTTACGCCGAAAAGCTGTTGATTTAAGACTTAAAAACAAAACGTTGTACAAGTGTTGTAGTGTTGTTACATTATAAACTTTTAGAACGCTAAAAATTTCAAATTTAACCGCTACTAGCCAAATTCAGCCACTTGGTGCACACTTTCAAAAGTGTTGAGCATATTGGTTGCAAGAAATCATGCAACATTCGTTGTTGAACTGTTGCAGCTGGCTTCACTCTACAGATTCTATGCGTGTTTGTTGCAAGTCTTTAATCAACAGCACGAGTTTGTAGATAAAATTTGTGCTCAGCAGCTTGCATCAAGAGAAACGGTGTTGTTTTAGATCGAAACGGAATGAGTGTTCGATAATCGATATACTGATCACGTGATAGGGATCGAAAAAGGCCTAAAATCGCACACTATCGTCCATATGTAGGCGGCATACAGCCTATGTATTTAAGATTAAAAAACATCTGCCGTAAACACGCCATGAATTAGCTCTCACGAACTAATATAATTAATTATTTACAAACACTTTCTAAAAAACAAAACGCTAATAATATGAAATATATACATGCGGCGTTGACTGCGACCTTTACAGTTTAATAAAAACAAAATGATCTGACAATTAAAAAAATTCCATTAAGGCGGTTGGCGACACTGTCAAGGACCACCATATATGTCTCCCAAAAAATGCTTTCAGGTTCAATGAGAGGATATCTGGTCATTGAATTTAGAAGTAATAGAAAGAGAGACAAAACAAAAACAACAACCAATAAGGTCATTAAAACGCTTTATCTTGTGTTGAGGTTTTTTATATAGCTGACTAGCAATTTGCAACTGAATATTTCGTAAAATGTGAACACTTTGGCTGACGGATTTGTTTTGTTTTGTTTTGGACGTGGGTTAGGTACCACGCGGATCTCCTACTTGTGTCTATGGCGGATTGCTTTTTTCATATATCAGTACTTGTATCTCATGGAGAACGATTTTTGTCAAAACAACGTTTTTCAGCCTCCATTGCGATCGACTTCTGCACAGCAGAACTCACCACTTGACGACGAAGACGAAGAATCGTGGCTGCTTCCGGAGAGAACCACGTGATCGTGATTGGGCGGATTGGTGAGCAAGTAGACCACTGCTTCGTAGGTGGCCATCATGAGCGCCGTATTCGGTATTTGTCGGATTAGCTGCGTGCCCAAACCTCGATAAACTCCGCGGTGTCCTTCCTCCCGGAAGACGGTTGCCAACGTCTGCCAAAACGATCTGTACTTGTCACCATCCTGGCGCAACCTCGTTCTCGCCACCTCTATAAGACAAAAAAAATACAGATGTAGGCCTATAAGTATGGCGGGGATGTTGATGACATAGAAAATAAGAACATTTCACGTATAAAATGGTTAAAAAGGGATGCAAATAGGCAAGATTTTTCGGCCTTTCTTAATTTGGAATCAGCGTAACAAGAATCGTGCTAATGTTTTAAGCACCACGCCATATATCTAAAAAAAAGATAAAATGCCACCAAAAAAACGCGCCCTATACATCAGTAAATGAGGAAACAAATAAAATAAAAAATAAGCCTAGGCCTAAGTAAATTTTCTCTCAAGTGAACTCAAAAGTCAAAAAAACAAATAAAATACAAATATATCATTCCGTGAGTATGATAACCGCAGGGTTTGTTGGCACCATATTTTGGCAGTCCACCAAGTGTGACACTTGAGGAATTGAAAAAAAAACCACATCAACGATAACCCGATCTGACGTTCATCAGCTCTGCCTGATGGTGCAGATTGTTGGCGCCTTTGCGGGATCTCTGCACCAGAAACTGGTTCCAACTGCCCCGAGGGCCGCTTTCGGTGGGCAGTGGGAGGAGGTCGAGGGTATGAATTCGTGCTCAAACTAGTAAACACGTTAAAATGTGCTGATAAGCCCGTCATACACTGAGCTCAATTATAAAAGAAAAGTTAAATTTAGATTCATCAAGTGGGACATGAAAAAAAATAAGCCAAATCAAAAACAACCCGCCTTAATTTGATTAGAGCTAGAGCTTGTTTTTTTTCTTATTCTTTATACAACATTCATGTAGGCCTAATTGAAAAAAAATGGACCCAGTTTAGGTCCAACTGGTGTGTCTACTCAGATCAATGAGGTTAAAAAGTCATCGCATGAGGAGGGGGGGGGAGGTAATTAGGATAACTGACCATGTGGATATGCGATGCAGGATGCGAAAGTTTTGGACGTGGCGCCTGCCAGCATGTATTCGGCAAAGTCCGAAGCTGTTTTTTCGTTGCCTGAGTCTCGTCGATCTCTTAGACGGGCCTTGATGGCCTCGTAGATGACGAAGTGTATGACCGTCTCGGAAATTCCAAAGTAAGAGGCTGTCATGCCCTTGTAAAATCCTATGATGCCTTTGCGACGGTAGATGTCGCGGATACAGTCGAACGTCGTAAGACCACCATTTTTCCTTCGATTAATTGAAGAATACAAAAAATAAAATATTTAGAAAAATCGTGATGTGAATTGCAAATATTCAAGATACCACGACGCGATTTCGAACCTACTTCTGGTCGAGCTGAAGCCGGGTCTTGACGAACCATATCGGATTAGTCGACGTGCACGCAGCGAAACCTGGGTGATTAAAAAGACAAACAGCCTTTGTAAGTTATTCAATCTTATTTTTATCAATTCTCAAGTTCGATTGTCAGCATCCATCAACTTATATCATATAATTTACATTGACTATATAGGCCTATAAATTATTAGTCTTAACATATGTCGCTTGGCATTTAGGATTTATTTTCAAGGTTAGACGTCTATTCTAGAACCTTACTGAAGGTTACTTGAAGCTTTTAAAGTAGGACCTACTGCACGTCCTTGCTCAATGCTTATCAAGTCATCATGCTACAGTGTACCATTATTATCTAAACGATAATAGACGTAATTAAGCTATGCATTGTACCTTTAGGCAGTATTTATTTATATAATCAGCTTAGAACTAAATTTCAAATTGCATTAGAAATTGTATATTTGCATTTTGGGTTTATCATCGTTACTTCCTAATGATACTATGTATGAGTAGGACTTGCTAGGCTCAAGTTCAAAGTAAACAAAAGCATTTAACGTTATACAAATTTAAACTTAAATTAGGCCCAGGCCTATCAAGCAATACTGCAAGGAAAAACGCGATAAAAACAAAATTTGTTCTAAGAAATACAGGTGGGGAAGTTTTTTATGATTTGAGTTATCTAGTTGTTGCCTTGCCGTTTTATCCAGAAATAACTTTTATGGCGCGAATCCAAAAAAAAAAAAGAAAGAAAAAGCGAAAATAAAGATCACCATTGATTGAGTGTTTCCACTACCCCTGAGGCAGGGTTGCGTTGGAAGCTCCCAATGAGGAAAAAATAAATCAATTTGATTAGATAATTGAGAGAGAATTTGTGAAGCCTACAAAAAGTAACATCAGTCGGCCAAGTTTAGATTGCGGACGCAATTAAGTGTGACTAACGGACATAATATGCCTATATTTTTTTTATCTAGGACTATTTGACGTGACGCACCTGCGCAGACGGCAGAGCACATATGAACGCTCGCAGAGTCCGGTGTCAGCTGATCATTGAACATGGCCTTGGCACTGGAATACGTGTAGAAGTATATTGCTCTTGAAAAAAAAAATAGACATTTAAAAATTTAAACGGAAGTGACAAATTTCATCCAAAAGAGGTCTTATCAATTATGAACGTGAAGATGGTGCAAGAATGTTCTTTGGTGTCTTAAGTTTAATATTGGAAGAATAAAGTCGAGAAAAACAAATTGATTTGTCATCTTTGGTGCATGATCTGATGATTAATTCTATGTAAGCATATGATGCGTTTATGACGTCACTTATCGAGTGTGCACACAATAGGAACACCTACGTCTGAACAGTTTAAAATGCTCGATCAATGATCATCATATGTAAGATTATTTTGAGCTTAGATTTTAGACTGAACTTTTTAGATAATTGGATCTAACCTGGGCAATAAAGAAAAGACAACTTGATGATTTTAATTGCATTACGCAAGGTCAAAAAATAAAACTCACCTAGAAGGGGCCACTCCGACGAGGTTTGGTCCGAGCCCTTTAAACAGTGCTTTGGGTCCTTCTGTCTCGACGATGCACCTACAAGTAGATATCGATAAAGGAAAACAAGATTTAATAAAAATTAATCCAGTCTGATACAAAGAAGGCAGACCAAAGACGTTTTACGCTCTGTAAAAGCTATGTCATAAAAATGATCGTACGCACTTGACTAGGCCTACTGTACTAGTCGGCAAGGCTTTAACAAGAGGTCTGACAGGTCGAGCGATTTATTGGTTCAATCAAAAGAAACCTAACAGAAATGGTTTCATTTCCTGCGCACAATTTTCAGAAAATGGGAAAAAGGGGGGAGCGGGACTTCATTCACTTTCTAAGGGCTCTACTCTCCACTGGCAAATTGAGTCAACAAAGACTTTCTAGCCTTCTAGGCCTTCCTAGTCCCTCGGTTAGAATAATTGGGCATGCGTGTACAGATCGAGCGTAGGCTACAGTTATATGGGGGCCTACTTCGTAAATCGTAAAGGTTTTTTTGGCAAGGTCGAAGTTGCCAAGTTGGACACTAAAAATCAGGCTATTGCTGTCACTAAAGTGAGAACGTGACAATACAAGTGATACAATCTTGCAAAAAAAATGCACTCAAGGTCAGCTCTGAAAGTTGTTTACGTTTCCCTTTTTATCGCTCTCTGACTCTAGACTGAGGTTGCTTACATTAGACTACTCTCAACATTTCCATTGATCACCAAAAGCTAATTTGCAATTGACATTAATTGGCCGATGCAGGGAGACGCTGATGGACGCGCTAGGAGCACTGGAATCCCGCAAACCAAAAAAAAAAATTGTTGTCAATAAAAAAAAATATTGAAACTGTTCAAGAAACGCGTCAAACTTGATTTTTAAAATTCCTATTCGCTTCGATTAGACCCAACAGGATTACATATTTTAAGTCATTAAGATTTTGTGTTTTCATGCCGAATAAAAAAATAAACAAAAGTGCTGCCAAGGCATTATGCGCAGGCCCCCAACCGAGACAGGTGTCCAGGATCCGCTAGTTTATATGTAATAAATTAATAATAAATATTTTAAAAATATCAGAGCGAGCAAAGCTAACTCGACGTCTATGGCTGTGACGTGGAACCTCACGTAGAAAGCTACGCTGAATCACCTGAGACACCTCCAAACGCCGAGAGATGAAGGGCTTCCGGATGGCGTCGACAACGATGCTGACGTCGACGATGTGCTCAAGTGGAATCGCATCTCGGCCTGTTGCATGACCCCATCACCAACGCCTGCGTAGACGCGACCGGTGTGCGCTCGAGCCGCGCTTGCCCTCAGACCCGATTGGTGATGATGCCCACGGTCGAAGGTGGCCACGGATGATTGGAGTCTAGTCTTGACCACTTCCAGTGGACACGTGACGATAGCTCCCGCCGTCCCGCCGGCTCTGAAACAATTAAAAAGAAAAAGTTAAAAGTGAGTGGTTGCCTCCACGTGTTGTTTTTGAATTTTTGACCAAGTTTCAATTGCGGACATTCGAGCCTTTCGAGGACATCGCCACGCCTGTTGACGACTTGACGTCCTCGTTGAATGCACTAAAATTTACGGTTACGTGCCTGGTCACGCGTGTGCTACAGAAAGAAGTAGGGAGTAGGGAATGGAGAGGGGCTAAAACGGGTCGAGGTCAGCCAATGACCTCCAAATTTTCCATGCGGCAAGATTACACGCAGGTTTGCACGTAGGCTCTTTTTCAGGGCATGCAGAGGGGGACTTCCCGGCAAGGGGGTTAGCCCGACCTCCATTAAAACTACGCTTTTACAGTCTTTACACTTTCCACTTTTGAGTCACTGTCTGATATTCGGGTTCACTACCAACCACTACATCACAGTGTAAAGAGTCTACACTGTGACTACATCATGGCTGATATACTTGGCCCGTTTCTCATCCATAGCCTAATATGGGTGAGTAACGTTTGAGTAGCACTCGACCGAAACTTTTTTCTGGTTATGTACCAAAGTATGAATATACTGACTAGTCTACGATGGCTTCATACTATGAAACCATAAACTCATGAACTAGGCCAGGTATGTAAATCAAAGCACATGTTCAGGCCTACATCTGAACGTGTTTTTAAAACTGATTAGTGCGTAGATCTAGGCTACATGAAGGCTATCTATTTGAATGCATTTTCTCTTTCACTACTAGTTAAACTGATGAATGTCATACTAATAGTAGACTGATAAGTCTTTAACTCAAAAAGCAGCCTATTTTTCATGTTTGTGCCAACGCGTTGCGCAAGATGTCAGCTATGGTCAGCGCCGTCTTACAATTTCATTCACAGACGTCCTGCATTTGCGAGTTGCACGATGCCTGCGTGCGGCGTGTCATTTTAATTTGTTTAACCGCGGTTTAAAATGACACGCCGCACGCAGGCCATCGTGCATTGAAATTAACGAGTTCGTCAGTTCACGAACGCGTTAATTTCAATATCCGGAATAGGCCTACTTGTATGCCGAGTTTTGCCACACAGGATTACTGCGGATTAAAAATTAAGTTGAAATTTCACTTGAAATCAGCAGAAAGTTTTTTTCTTTCTCGAAAAATTCCATTGTTTCTATGCAACGTAGGCCTAATACGCCTAATGCGCAATAACAATCCTTTAGACATTTGAATGGACCTGAATTTCAAGATTTTTAATTTCAAACGGTTGAAAGCTTTATCAAGCAGGCCTGTCACACATCAATCTACGTTAGGCCTAGTTAAATACATGCCGCCTGCCATGTTGTATCAGAGACTATAGATTCTGGCCATAATGCAATCAAGAAACCTAGTAGGCCGAGGCCTAAACTGGTTACGTCTATAAATAGCGTTCTCGCTTGTCTCACCCTCCGGCCACGAGATGCACGACGGTGTCCCGCTGAGACATGCGAACAACCGCACGAGAATCGTCTTGAAACGGGCGGACAAATAAAATTCGCAAATGATGGATCCGAACTACTGTGAAAACTGCGAACAATTACATACGTAAACTGAAATTGATGCGCAGAATGCGAACGAAAAACGCGCGACAAAATTCAGAACGAGAGCGAGCACGTTGACGATGCAACATTTTTTGAGAAGTGAGAATTTTATTATCGATATAAAAACCGATGCTCACATCGATGCTTATACATCGATGAGCGCTCTCTTGTTGACGTAGTAATCCGGGCCATTCGCATTCTGATTGGACGCCCGACGATCACGTGGACGCGTACGCCATTTGGCGCTGTAATTCGATCCGATTATCATTTATTTCCTTATCAATCAATTATTGAATAAGCGGTATCGAATAAATTGCGATAGTCAAGTGGAGGTCGTGTGAAATAAAAATAATTTTTGTTTTTCTGATTAAAACAGCTGCCAGTAAAAAGACGCGATCAGCCCATGGTATCTTCAAAGGGGGCCAGAAATAGGCCTAAGTAGTCTAGAGTCTGAAGTAGTCTGGCATTCAGCGCCATCTTACGCCAGAATTCTCAACTTTTGGTGAGCCAACACCCAGCAATTTCCCATATTTAGCGTGAACCAAGGCGTGAACACTGAACAGTATTGCTCTAGTTTGAAATACCGATACGGTAGCAGAATTTGAAAAAAGATTATTTCTTAACTTAATTAAGCTTGTTTAAAGATAGTTGATAAAATAAATAAAATAAAATCTTAATTTATTATGATGTCTGTTCAAACATATCTCATCTGCCATGACATGCAGTCAAGCTCTTTTAAATAACCTTGACTTTTAATTAATTCTCAGGCATGAAGCGATTAACTTTCTGGCGTCAGTCACCGGAATTTTTTCTTTGAGTAAATCTTTAATTCTTGTTCAACAGTCGGCTGAGAGATTCTGCATATTTATTGCATATGAATAAATTCAAATAATAAAAATGATATAAAATTTTACAAATAAATCATACGATAGAATAAGATAATATTAACACATGCATGCAACGTTCGATATACATTATTTATATTTTACCAGAGAATAATAATACATTGTAAAGTTAGATGGATTAAATTAGCCTACTTTGGTACTTTGTTTCATCCAAAAAAAACTTTGTTGAGGCACTTGTGTTTTTTACTTGTGTTACTTTAAGGTGCAGTGACTGCATGCGAATTCCACATGTCCCATATTATTTATGTAGAAGGCCTTTTTCTGAGTGGTCGCCTATTAATACTGTTAAGTGTAATACGTTATACCTATGAGACGGCGGCTGGTGTCGTCGTCTCGAACCGAGCAGCTTTTTCGCGAAATTCCTGACGCCGTTGCTTTTTCTCCTCGTGGACCTGTCTTTTCTCCTCCTGCTCTCGGCGAATTTCGTCCTCAAATTTCTTGCCTTTGGTCTGTTCTTCGATCTGCATATCGATCACGCTTTAATTAGCCATTATATATCTGATGATGAGTGACGATTAAGGCAACAAAAATTAAGCTTATACATTTTACAAAAAAAAACATTGCAACACTAGAATCCTGGATTTTTAAGTTTTAACCATCGATGTTTTAACGGAAGACCAAATTCAAGATAAACTTGAGTGTGAATGCAGGTGTTATCAATTGCAATGTTTTATCTAAAAGGCATATCGGTGATTTTGGTTCCCTTAGTCATGATTAATCCCGTGAGCGCATTAATTAAAATTTGATCGTGTTGCGTGTACCTTGGCTTCGAAAAAGTTCTTGGCGCCATCAACTCCAGCGACGTCGACGTTGATTTCAGTGAGTGAAGCGAGCTGTGCCAGTCCACTATCGATGTCCAGTTCTCCATGTCTGGCTCTGTGATAGATGCGCAGAAACTGTTCGCGTCGCAAGAACTATTATTTTAATTTTTAAAACTATTTTCTGCCAAAAGCGGCCATAATGCAGTCTTCATGAGAGAATACATTTATTATTTAATATTTTAAATTATCCACCCGAGCCGCCTTAGATTCTAATCTCAATATAGTTTAACTATGAGGATTAACAAAATTAATTTTTCTAGAAGGAAACTGCGTTAGTGTTGTTTTTGCATTCTTAATTTCGCCTTTTTGGTTTCGTTAAACAGACAAAACCTTGCAAGTATCAGGTGCTGATGTTGGGCATGACCAAATTCCTGTGCGACGACGTCTGCTTCAAGGAGTTTCGCACGAAGCAGAAGATCTCGATGGCATCGGCAGCGACGACGGCTTCCGTCAAGGAGTTGGCAGTTCTTTCGCAATCGCAGGAGGCATCGCCGAACCGTCCGATAACGCGCAGCATCACTCATCCGAAAGACGTGTGCAATCAGTGCACCAAAGAGATTCGCAACGGCCAGGGTCTTCTGCCCGGCGTGGGCGAGAACAAACCGCTGTGCTCCGAAGTATGCATGCGGGCCTACCAAGCGACGCAAGGCCTGAAAAGAGCTTGCGCTCAATGCGGAGGTCACATCCTGGGTCGTTCTCGATGCCTCACCTGGGAGGCGATGGAGTACTGCAACGAAGAGTGTCTGGGCAAGTACCAGAGCTATCTAGGATCGCACTGCGCCTTCTGTCAACAGGGCGTTCAGCAGACCAGTCTGGGCAAGTACTGTGTGCGATTCGGTTCCGACATCAAGCAGTTCTGCTCGAACGGTTGCCTGGAAGAGTTCAAAAAGGGTCTCAAGATTTGCAGCTACTGTCAAAAGGACATCTCGACGGGATCTGAGGGCTTCTTGGCGCCAGTCGGCGATAAGGGGCAGTTTAAGGTAAAACTCGTTTCGTAAACGTAAGAGTCACATCCTCTAAAAGACTGTCGGTTTCGATGTTAAACATTTACTCAAATTGTTCTTTTGCTCGTGCGCGCAGGAGTTCTGCAGCCAAGCGTGCATGGAGAAGTTTGAAACGATGGGGAATCCAACACCGATCCGTCCGTCAATCCAGCAGTGTTCTGTCTGCTCTAAGGTCACCCCCGTCAAAGTGGAGGTAAGTTTTTTTTTTTTTTGCGTCCTTGGTTTAATTTGATCTCATGCTCGCTTATGAATATCGTAGGTGACATTCGAGAACAAGGTGCATCGACTGTGCAGCGAGCCTTGCATAGCTGCGTTTCGCTACGCCAACAAGATCAACACGTCCATCTGCGACACGTGCCACAAATTCTTCGATCTGGACGTCACTCGTCAGCTGAGCATCCAGTTCGAGGGTACCTGCAAACGTTTCTGTACAAAGGCCTGCACCAACGTTTTCGTTCTGCACCATCGCAAGGTGCGTTCAGCAAATCTTCCATTATTCCACTTTCATTTATTTCATCACTTTCGCTTAATTACTTATTTATTCATTTTTATTTCTTTATTTATTGATTGACCTTTATTGATGTTGCAATTTGTTTATATATATTTATTTATTCAAAAGTATATTTACAATTTAGTTATTTTAATTGTCAACTGGAAGTGATAATCAAGGTCCGTAGGTCGTGATAACAACAAAGGTTTGATTGTTTCTTGTTTGCCATGCAGGTTGTGCCTTGTTCGTGGTGCAAAGTGAAGAAATACAACTTCGACATGATCGAACGGGTCGACTCGAACAACCAAGTGCAGCTCTTCTGTTCGCTCAATTGTCTGAGCCTGTTTCGCGTCTCACTTAATGCGACATCGTCGCGACGCGTACAGTGCGACTACTGCCAGTGAGTTCCTTTTTAAATTGTTGAAACCTGAGTACATGCAGCGTTAAATATTTCACCCCTCGTTTGTTTTTCTTTTCTTTTTAAACAGTCAATCTAAACCCGCGCAATACCACCTGACAATGAGCGACGCGTCGATACGCAACTTTTGCTCTTACCGATGCGTCATGCAATTCCAAAGCCAATTCACGACGTCCACTCCGGCACCACCCACCCCGCCGGTCACCATGAACTCAACCGACCCCTCTCCTGCGCAAACGACTACAACGGAGGCATCTGACGCTGCTGCCGATTTACAAGCTTGTCAGTTTCACAGAAATCCGAATCACTGTATCGCCGTAAAGTTTTACTACTGTAACTCTATCATAATGAATTGCCCTACATTTTCACAGCTTCGGCGGATCAAAGCGGGACGCCCGTCATCTCATCCGTGATGTCGCTCGCACCGTCGCAGAACCTTAATCAGACGAGCACAACCAACAGGTTGATTGTTCCAAAGCCGCCAAATGCCATGCTCCTCCCGGTTGTTTCGATTGAACCTCACGTTCCACCAAAGGTTAAACACTTTGATTAGTTTTAATTAGTAAATACCATGTTCGCTTTTTTGTGATACTCCCTCTGATACTTTTCTGATCCTTGTCTTTGTTTGCGTTTTCTCTCGACACAGGTATTGAAGGCTGCCCAGACACAGACGCTCTATCCGGCGATTTCGCAGCACGTAATAATCAAGCAGCCTCCAGTCAAGATGCAGAAAAACAAGACGATCTCGTGCAAACCGATGGTGCAGACGAAGGGTGTGTCGTGCAAACCTCATCCGTGCCACAAGTCTGTTCAAACAGGTTTGTGTAGATCCCGCAAAAATGCTTTTCATTTAAATCTATCACTTGGTTAGTAGTATCTAACGCAACCAGTCTACATGTGTGTCTTAATTGGTGAAATCTTTTGAGCAGATGAACACTTCGAGAAGCAGATGTTCGTGCCGATTCCAGTGCCCATCTATGTTCCAGTTCCGATGCACATGTACACGGCGCCAGTTCCGTTTCCGATCGCTTTTCCCGTGCCGATTCCTGTTCCGATCTTCATCCCGACGACCAAGAACTCAGCGCAAGGAATCTTCAGACAGATCAAAGAGATTCAGGAAAAGATTCCGGACAATCCGTTCGAGGCGGATCTCATTCTAATGGCCGAGATGGTCGCCGAAGATGGACCGTCGCCGGTCACTGCAGCTCCCGCTGTCAAGGAAATCAAACGACGTACGCGTTCGAGTCGTTCAGGGGGAGCGCTGCCAATCACGGCTGGAAGTGGCGGCGGAACTCAGTCCGATTCAACTGTTGATGCTGTTGTTAGTGGTTAGTGTGCATCTGCAGCAGTCTTAGCTTGCGCGTCAGTGATGGAGTACCTAACTTTCTGGGTTTTTTTTTATTATTCCAGAGGTTTCACGAGGAACCTTTGACGACGAAGTGGAATCTCAATTGAGAGACTCGTGCCAGACGTCGAACAGCTTCGGCGAAGACGTCCTTCAGATGGCGCTGCAGATGGCCAGCGGCATGGACGGCGAACCCGTCGACCTGGAGGCGGCTTTGACGACGACTACGACGTCGAGCAACGGCGGTAACGAATCGAATTCGAGAGATTCGGTAGCAGCGACGGATGAAAATGGAAGCTCGTTCCTCACGTCCAAAGCTGACACCAAGCAACCATCGGCAAGAAGCGCGGCGCAAAAGAGAAATCGGGGAGGCGGTGGTAGCAGAGGTGGACGGGGCAGGAAACGAGCTCGATTCGAAGCTGACGCAGCGAGGGCTGGTAGTCCGACCCATGACGCTGGAAGAAGTGCCAACCTTCCGCATCCTCCACCTCCGGTCAGTAGTATTGGGGACTGCTGTACTTTCTGATCACTCATTTACACTTGAATAAATTTAAATTAGGAAACCTCTGTCCTGACCACTCATTTACACTTGAATTAATTTAAATTAGGAAACCTCTGTTGCAGTATTTCGACCCAGGAGGGTATATGAAAAAATGTTCTGTGAATTGAAAAATATTTGTTGCCAACTTGGAAGATGTTTTTCAAGTTTGCGGGAATTTTTTTACGTTCAACAGAAATTATATTTCACTGAACAGGAACTATTTTAATTATTCTTTTGGGCCATCATTCTGTTTTTAAGGAACAGTAGTTTTAAGTTTTCTTTTTTGGGATTCTTGAAGTTCTCGTATGGCGTGAATGCTTGGAAGCATTGGGTGCTGGAGAAGAACACACAGCTGGAGCGAGGCGGAGGCATC
Source organism: Polyzonium germanicum (assembly GCA_034700265.1). Classification (NCBI taxonomy): domain Eukaryota; kingdom Metazoa; phylum Arthropoda; class Diplopoda; order Polyzoniida; family Polyzoniidae; genus Polyzonium; species Polyzonium germanicum. The sequence goes on from JAQIYI010000015.1 coordinate 36,210, forward strand.
GGAAAGGGATCAGGCGGAAGTCAAAGTCAGCGTGCTCGTCGCTTGAAACTCTTCAAGACCGATCTGCTTCAGCTGACGGCCGACGAACTCAACTATTCGCTGTGCCTGTTCGTCAAAGAAGTTCGCAAACCGGACGGAGGTGAATACGCCGCCGACAGTGTTTACTACCTTTGCCTCGGGATCCAGCAATACCTGTTCGAGAACGGACGCGTGGACAACATCTTCGCCGACGCCTACTACGAAAAGTTCACCGAGTGTCTCAACGAGGTGCTCATCAACTACGAAATCGCGCTTGTCAGTCAAGGTAAGTCTACATAATCCGAAATTCTTTCTAAAAATTATTTCATTTATTTAGTTAAGCTAATTATTTTACTTATTCATCTATTTAGTTTAATTATTTGTTTAGTGTTTTGTTATTTATATCAAATTATATATATTTTATTCATATATTATATATTTATAAAACTCCAGACATTCTGAACTTTGAATTTAATTCTGGGTTCACAGGAGTGTTTCTGAGTCGCATCGAGGAAGAAACCCTGTGGGATTGTAAGCAGCTGGGAGCACATTCGCCTCACGTTCTGCTCAACACGCTCATGTACTTCAACACAAAGTACTTCATGCTGAAGACGGTCGACGATCACACGCAGCTCTCATTTTCGCACATCCTCAAGCACTGGAAAAAAGGTCCAGGCAGTTCGTCTTCTTCTGCCAAAGCTGCTGCTGCTGCGGCGGCCGCTGCTGCTGTCGCTGCTGCGGCTGCAGGTGGTGCTGCCCCTGCTGGTACTCCTGGTCGCAGTGCTCTGCTACGATACTACCCGCCTTCTCAAGTGAAAGGTGAAGTCCTAAATATAGTATGTTATACGCCTAGTTTAGATTCACTAGGGAAAGTTTAAGGTCCGGGTCTGCTTTTATTCAAGTCAGCGTTTTATACGTGAGAATCTATGGAATTCAACGTGCGATCGATAATGGAACTCACGTCCAAACGCAGACTTGAATAAGACAAGCTCTAGTTTGTGGTGCCTGGCTAGTGGCACGAACCTGAGAACTGGCTTCAAATATAGACTGGACAGACTCGAGTCAGGAATTTTAAGCGAATACCAGTGAATTTCTATCGTTTAGATACATCTAGGCGGCGTAAGGACGTCGCCCCATTGTACGAGCAAGTAGAGAACCTTGATAATCCCCTTCGCTGCCCAGTCAAACTCTACGAGTTCTACTTGTCCAAGTGGTAGTTTATTAAATTATTTTTAATTTAATTAGACGTGAGTTTGCCTTTAAGACTGATTCACATTGTGCAGTTTTGTTACCGGTATCGCGCCACCCGACGAAACCTTTTGTTATAACTGGTTTGACAAGGTACCGTAGTCAAATAAAAGGTTGCGTCGAGTTGCATGATAAAAATTGCTCAATGCGAATCAGTCGTAAGGGTGTTTTTGTCTTATTGACAACCAAAGTTGTTCTTTTTCAATTATTGCCTTATTTTCTTTTCTTCTTTCTGTCAGTCCGGAAAGCATCAAGAACCGAAGTGACGCCTTCTACCTTTATCCGGAACGTTCGTGCGTGCCCGATAGTCCCGTCTGGTATTCGACGATGTCTTTGGGCAAGGAGACCATCACAAAAATGCTGCAGAGGATTAAAATGGTGCGAGAGGTTGGCGAGACTATGATGTTGCTGTCCTAAAGAAGAAAAACAGAATGACTGATGTAAGTCCATGTGGATATTGCAAATCCAATTCGTTTTGACAAAATGAACACATTCAATCGTCACCCAGAAGGGTGCATCATAAGAGTGCCGGACGCCATTCTGCAATTCACACCTGTGGCCTGCCCGCGCATGTTCTCGATCCCTGGGACGTTTTTGGATTTAATTAACTATTAAATAGCAAACAAGCTTCCCGAACATAAGTTCACTTTTTACACGATCAAATGTTATGCGACCAAGTATTCGATCGTGCAGGTAACTTTTAAAACTGGCCTCCTCCAGTTCGAAAGCCTGTTAGCTCTTAATGACAAACTGCTAATTTGCATATTTATGCAGTTATTCTTTTTCTACAGATCATGTAAATACCATTTTTTTCATTTACTGTGTCCATTAAGCGAATAAGAGAAGAGACACTTTGAGTGCCAATTCCGATAGGTCGTATGCGAGTGCTTCGTCTGTCAGTACCGGAAGTGCAAGTAGACCTAATGTTGGCTACCGTAGTACGTGATGCTGACTTAACTGGTGCTCGCTTAATTATATTGGCGCTGGTTTTTATCTTTTCTTTCCAGGCTTTTTTGTACATAGCTGTGTGTACTTTCGAACTTTAAACTCATCATAATTGTTGTTTTTTGTCATGTAAGTCTGCATGTGTGTTCAGACTGGCACGCAACGAGTTGCCAATATTCAATAAGGCTGTTCAAGTGCCAGTCTGAACATAGCGTGAGATTCTCCAAACTAATCTCGTTTTAGAAATATGGACAAAAATTGTGCATTGTGAACTAGTGCTAAAACATGCTAGCTCGAAGCTTTCTACGTTCGATGTCGCGTGATCATACTTGAACAAATTCATTTTAGTAATAAGTAGCATTACCTCCGTATAAATTGATGCATCTGATGGCCAATCCTGGTTGCTGGGCCATCTTGACTCATTTTTAATTCTAATCTATAGACATTAGATAGATGTGGCCACTTGAGTACCGCTTATCAGTCATCCCACTATACAATTTATATGGCTTCCTGACTCATGCCAAGCACTTGTTTAGCCAAGCTAAGTCAGGACAGACAGCTGGATTGCACGTAGTGTGGCGTCAGCACTAGTGCGCTCCTTTACCCATAACCAATCTCTCGCTCTTATTCTGTTTCCATAAATCAATCGTGTACCGTAGGTTCAGTATATATACATCGTTCAGTGAAGCGTTATAAATCATTTTATATGTGCAATTTATTGATTTTATTTCATGTTTTTTTCTAAAGATAAAAAGGCTGCATTTTTGTTTGTTGGCAGAATGTCTACGTAGCTGCATGCAGCTCATCGATCAGGTTAGCCCTAATCGCCTTATTTGAGATTAAAAAGACCAGCAAATTCAATAGCCCGATTGCGTCGTGCAAAGTAAACCAGAAAAGAGTTAACATTTATAATATAAATAAAATAATGGATTATTTAAATGTGCCGCCATTTCTGCGCTCTCGGTTTGCGGCGCCATCTAGTGGCGGTTGGGGTGGGGTCGCCATTTTCTTTTCACAACATTTTAAATTTGCAGGGGGCACGGTATGTAAGACCGTGGCAGGGGGTCGCCTCCAGTTTATCGCGGTTTAATTAATTTAGTTACCAAATTAGTTAACTAATCAGGTTTGGTGAACGGTGATCGAGGCACTAATTGAAACTGCGTCGTAGCCGGGTCTAGTCATGAAGGTTAAACGCCAGAAGCGCGTAAATCGATTTCTGAACTTCTTCAAGAACACGTTCGGCTTTCGAGAGCCGTTCCAAGTGCTAGTGGACGGCACGTTCTGTCAGGCGGCATTGGTTGGCCGAATGTCAGTCCGGGATCAAGTGACCAAGTACCTGGGCGGCTGTAGGCCGGCAAAGATGTTGACAACCTGCTGCGCCATCGTGGAGACGGACAGTCTAGGCGAGTGCCATTAGGTCACTTAATTAGCAGGGCCCATGCGCCTCAACTAGGCCTAGTAGCCTACTAGTAGGCCTCGAATTCAGTTTTAAATTAATTACTGGTAGCCGTACTCCTTAATGAACACCATAAACTTATCTAGGTATTTGTAATTTCGACTAGGTTCGGCTCTTCATGGTGCCAGTCAAATCCTGAAGAAATTTCCCGTTCATGTGTGCGGACATGAGAAGTCGCCAGTCTCGGGCGCTCGATGTCTGCGCAGCATGGTCTCTGGCGGAAATCGGGATCGTTATATCGTCGCCTCTCAGGACAGAGTGCTCAGGACAAAGGTATTGTTTAATTGACGCCCACGTAATTTTATTAAACATGCTGTAGACTAGTTAAGCCAAGAATGCCCTCCTTGTTTTTAAAGCTTCGCCAATTAGCTGGAGTTCCTTTGATGTACGTTCACTATCGTGGCCCCGTGATGGAGAAGCCATCAGAGGTGAACGAATCGACTGCTAGCAGCATCGCAGAATCTAGGTAAACTTATGAGTTTATGATTGATTCGCATTGTACAATTTTTATCCCGCGGCTAGACGAAACCTTTTGTTCTGAGTTGACCAGCCCGCAAACAAATAGGTTTTGTAGAATTTGCATGATAAATATTTCACATTGCGAATCAGCCCTTAGATCTAAGCTTACAATGTGTTCAAAATCGATTTAGTTTACACTGATTTAATTTTTATTCATGTCTAACCGATGGTTTCTTGCGGCAAAATGCTTTAAATTATTTTTTTCCCAACTTTTCAAAGGTTTCAGCCAAGCGAATTTCAAGCAGAAACGCTGAGGCGCATCAAAAAGCAAGTGCTTGGCGACGAGGATAAAGCAGAGGCGCGAAAGAGGCGAAGGCGAATCAGAGGACCCAATCCTTTGTCCTGCAAGAGGAAGCAGGACAAGTTGATTTTGGAAGCAGCAACAGCAGCTGATGAAGTGAAAACGAAACGTCGGAAGAGGATACGTATTAAAGTTGCGAAGCACGTGAAGGAACATCAGCAGTTGATTTCTTCAGCCGGTCGCCAATGAACAACATCTGTACATTACTCTCGACGTCTCTGGTGAGTCAATAATCTCTCGATTACATAATGTTGCTTTAATACTCTGAATTTGTCTTCATTCTCTTAATTCTTGTCAGTCCTCTTGATCTAGTTCACGATTTTGCGCAGCCTAACGAAGCGTACGTCGCGAGCACTACATGACGTTTGTAGAATCATGAATCTTTGAAATGGTTCAAAGAATTACAACGCCTGTTTAAAAGACACTTAATTAAGTAAGCTTACATGTACGTATAAGCTTGCGATCATCAAAAGGCCGCCAAATGACGTCAAAGCGTGAAATTTGCGTACGCTGCACATAATCGTGAACGAAGTTGTTGCCCTTACCAAGGGTCTACATTATTATAGCTGCCCATTATAGGCCTACTTATTGATTTATCGAAATTACATCTGTATGAAATGGCGTCATGTAGGTTGAGTGCAACCAAAGAGTCTATTTCAAGAGACTCCTTGATTGCAACCTCTTGTCAGCCTTATTTATTTCATCTCTTTTCAATCTATTTTTTTGCAATGTTTTTTTTTTACATTTACTTATCCTGGCATAGGCCTACTGTAGGTCTTATCTTAATTGGAAAAAGATAAACATGTACGATTAGGCCTATACATGATTCGAAATTCTGAATAGGGTAATTAGGGTTGATCCTTGAAGCTAATAGCTTTTGTTTATTTTCCACCAAGGTGCGTTCATTGTGTCCGCTTAGTTTTTAGAGTCGATCCACTTCCTCGTTCTTGTCGAAGTTTAGTGACGGCTTAACTAGGCGCATTGATTTTTATTATTATTATTTTTTCGACTTTTATAAATCGTTCGTCGCTGTTCACAAGCTTGCTTACAGTATGCGATTCAGTGATTGTTGAACGATCTGTCTTAAGGGTTTCTAAACTTCATGTTTTTTATTAGATTGAAATTCAATCTAGTATTCTGGCTTTATGCATGTATACTTATAGGACTATTCCTGTTCACTCTTAGGCCCAGTCAGAAATGAACTCTGCAAACAAGTATGTAGGCAAACAAAACAGAAGCATTTTTGCAATTGATTTTTTTTATTACAATCTGTAAATGCTGTACATATAAATATTTCTTATGTCTCTTTTCCTTGGTCGATGAGGAACGCATGCATTTTGCTGAATATTGTTTGACGTTTCCCAACACGACTCAAGACAGAATCCTTGCGGCGTCGATAATGCATACGGACCAATATCGATCGCAAATTACCCTGTATGCCGGAAGATGTTCTTTCTCTCTTGGTTTGTTTGGCGCCATTTAGGCTCGGGCCTGCATATTGCGATATTTTGGAAGCCCACTTTGTTTTCAATTCAAATGTGCAGCTTTCAGCCCTAAACGGCGCTCCAGAGATTCCATCCAAAGTTCCAGGCGATTGTCAAAAATGATTAATGTTCATCACTTTGAATAGATGCGCGCAAGTCTCATGCTGCATTATTGGTATACATTTAACGTGAGCTGCGTTTTTAATCCTTTCACCGAGCTAGCTTTTTTCCTGACGGACTGACGACTCAAGGCTGACTCAAGCAAAGCACGACAAATGGCATTTGATCTTATCAAATTCAGAATCCCACATTCTAGAGTCCGCACTTGAGTTGTTCTTTTTAAAGCTCCTGTGGAAAATATTCAATTTTCTAAGCCTACCGTATGCGTTTTAGGCTATTTTTCGAATCAATTGTGCTTTTCACATGAAACACGAATGATTTTAATCGAGGATTATAATTGCTAACTGCATTTTGTTTTGGTATCAGCAAGGAAACTTAGATCTCATGATTGGTTGTCTTGAGTCCGTCTCAAGTCAGTGTCGAGGTCGACATGTCGAACTAGACGGTTGAAGTTGCGCCACTCTGGAAGGCCTTTTCTTTCTGACACCTTTCGATTGTCCAGAAATATTTTATTTTCAAACGTTTGCAGACGATTGTTGCCCATGATATCCATTTGCTTCTCCTATGACGTCCACTGGTGGACTGCCAGGGACGGCCGGTGGTTGCTGGACGAGTTGCTGCAGGTCGTGGCTTCCGGTGCTCTGAATGTGCAGCTGTTCCAGGGCGACGACGTGACTGGCACTGGCGTTGCCGCCCCCGGCCTTGCACGTTGTCATGGTGGTCGAGCGACTGTAGCTCTGCTGGCGGCTCGGAAGACGGCGTTGGCGCCAGAGACGGCAAGTGATCACGTCGCCCATCGCCTTGCGAAAGTTGACGGACATGAAGGCGTACAGGATGGGATTCATGCCCGAGTTCATGAAGAGAACGAGGAAGGTGATGGGCGTTGCCAAGATGGCGGCGTTGCTGGTCGAGTCGTATGACGGCGACCAGTACTGCCACAGTTTGCGAGCGTGGTAGGGCAGGTTGCAGACGGCGAAGTTGACGACGACCACCACCAGCATACGAACCACTTGACGGCGGCTACGCAACGTGGCCGCAGCCGGTCCGCCAGATGTCGTCGGCGAACGCCGGCTGTCCATCCGCTTCATCTCAAGTTTGATGTCTCTGGCGGTTGCGCCTTTCTCGTGGTTGTTGATTGAACGTTCTACGTTGGCCGCCGAGCTCTTGAGAAGACCCTCGTCGTCATTAGTCGCAGGCCGTTCTGCCATCGGCTGCGATGCTCGATCTGCATCCTGCAGCTGTTGGCGACGACTTCGCGCCTCGACTTCCGGTCTCCACTGCCCTCCAACTCCGCTGCGCCATAGCTGAGTGCCCACTCGCGAGTACATGGCCGTTATCAGCGTTAGCGGCAGCACGTAGCACAGGCCAAAGTTCACAGTGTCGTATGCCTTGCGTGCAGAGTCATTCGAACCCAAGAAGATATTGCAAGGAACAAAGATTGTTGGAATTTTCTGATTAATCTAAACGCGGCCCCTTGCGAGAAGCAGGCAATCACTGCAGGCATTTATTTATTTGGGACAGACAGTATTTAATTCGCACCTTGGAATTGTATATTTGTCGTTTGAGGAAGCAGATGGTCTCGGAGCCGCCGTTGCGAAGCGGGAACACATCGGTGGAGTACATGAAGAAACGGGGCGCCGAGTAGACGCCCGCCGACATCCACACGGTGGCGACGGCCCTGCGAAGCCTGGTGGCCGTGATCCAGTGTTTGCCTTGATGGAATCATTTAAAAGACCGTTCAGACGAGCCAGTCAACCAGCTTGGACTCAAGTGAAGTCAAAACATCGATTAGACATGGGGGACATGTAAACTGGCTACATAAGAGCTCCAAAGAAACGATACGGCACTCACTGCGGATTGGATGCACGATGGCCAGGTATCGCTCGGCGGCGATCATCGTCAGAATGGCGACGCTGGCCGTGTACGACAGGTACTGCACGAAATGATTCATTCGGCAGAGCAGGTCGCCGAATATCCAGCTGTTAACCAGGTACCAACTCAGGTTCTGGTAGATGCAGAAGACGCTGACGCAGAAGTCGGCGAACGCCAGGTTGGCCAGGAAGAAGTTGGTGATTGTACGCATGCGACGGTGGAGCACGATGGACAGCATGACCAACAGGTTGCCTTAAGGAAAACCAACAACGACAGTTAGGCCCGCATGTCGAAAGTAAAAATCGGCCGAGCTATTGAGGGCTACTAGCAGACACGAATCGCACCTGCTGCTACATACAATGTATATTCGTCATTCTGCAGTCATTGTGCATGCGCACTTTGAAAATAAAATTGTAAGTCATGAACAATTTGTATTGATTATTACTGAAAAAGTAATTGAATCGAATTCAAATGAATTGTGCAATTAAAGGAACTTGTTTAAAGAGGTTTTTACTTCTCAGATCCGTTTCTTTAATTAATTCTTCCTATTCAATTTCCACGCGCGACTTCCTTTCATTTAGACTTGAACGAGTTTATTTCCCAAACTTCATTTTAATGAGATTTCTTGCCCCCTCCTCAATAGTCCTTGTAAGACCCTGAGCAATAGAGCTAAGCAAAAAATGTTTCTTTTTACGCATTTCTATGACTTCTATACAAATATTCCGCATTCTAAACAAATTAATCAAATAATTAATACTATCTTCATTGAAGTAAGCAAGATTCACGGAATCTTGCTTACTCAATTCTGTTTTTTCTCAGGACATTTCTGAGTTTCACTGAGTTTGGGTCCATGTATCTTCATGCACATTTATCGATTGTATCTCCAATATGATTTATTTTGCAGGATGTACAGTAGTTGTTCTGTAACACTAATGCTTGACTTGTTTGCCATGCAGGTTCGATCCAGGATCATATGGGCCTATGTTGTCTACTTCAAGACTGATTTCTCTGTTTTGAGTATTTCAACAATGCCATGATCAAGGATATGTCGAGAAACGCGTGAGTTGAAAACCAATTTGATTTGCCATTTCGACTTAGGTTTCTCGAAACTATGCCTGGGCCCATAAATATCTGAGTTTGCTGATATTTCAAACGGATGATTTTATTCATTTATTATTTATTTGATCTGCAGTCTGCTGCTAGCTTGAAACTCCCGACTGTTGACTCAAGCTGGGTTCCCACTCGGTATGTAAAGCTCAAAGCAGCCTCATATTGGCTTCAATTTACAACTTGTATTAAAGCAGCGTGCTCACCATGCACTTACATCTAAAATTGAAGGCTTCAAAGGATTTATGTTGAAAAAACATCCACTGCCTTTGCGAGCCACTTTATAAAATGCTAGTCGAAGCCAATACGATGTTTGTGCTTGCATACCAGGCGAGGGCGAAAGCGAAAACAGGAATTTTTTGAGCTAAGATGGGCCAAAACGTATCTTAGCTTGGCTAGTTTTATTGTCAAAATATAAAGTATTTAATACATTCATGTTAAGATATGCACAATCAGAGGTAAAGGGTTGGTTATTTTACGCCCCGCATACGAGCATGTATGCTTTTGCTTCAGGTTCTAGTTTTAGCTTTCATTGTGAGGGTCGTGATAACGACGAAAATGCAGTGGTAACCGGAAGGAGTTTGAATGTGTGCCTATGCGCGGAAGATGATTGAATGAACAAAGACGCGATTTGTATTCACGAATGGCGACAGCGAAAATACGCCTGATACATTGACGCATCTTGTTAGCGCGGCATGGGGACGAGACGACGTGCCCATCACGGCCATCATGTGCGAGTCAGCTCAAACAGTTGAACAAAGTAGACATTGTCGCATACTTTGTTGTTGCGCGCGGCAGCAGCGATTTAATGGAAGGCAGAGCGAGGTTAATGCATCAACAATGGAACATGCTGTTCACACATAGGTTTCATAGTTTGAGTTTGCTCGACACACTTGCGGTTTGGATCGCGTGTTTCATTCACGTGATGATTACTGACTGCATGGCACTCACAAAATTCGACAAAATATATCCGTCATATATCATTTGCATTAAATTTGGGCCTCGTCTGCATAAAAACTGCCAAGATTGGCGACTAACCTGGTATTCAGAGAGCGAGGGGACACCCGGGGGAGGCACGTGAACAATTGGTTAACGATTGTGGATATACCGAGGTAAATAAATTGGGTACATGTCGTACGTGCGATAAAGGAGCCGAAAAAGTCGTTCGATCCATTCTTGCACTCTCGATCGGACCATTGTTCAGAAAAAACAGCAAAATAATAACAATAATAATTTCATCATGACTCACGTGAGTCTGATAACGCAAAATGACTTGGGTTGACTCACCGACAAAGCAGCAGCTGAAGACGGCCGTGTAGGCCACGATGAGGGCCGCTTTGACTTCGATTCTGTCGAACACGTAGTCGGACGGACCAGCGTCTGCCCATCGATGCCACTCGGACGGGTCCTCGACGAGGCCAGTCGTCGTCATCGTTGGCGTCGCCAACGATGACGACGGCCACGTCTCGTTGGCCGACTCTGCTCCGGACATGTTTTCACGCTAAGTGCGATGGTGTCCGACTGCGAAGACCAGCGTTGTTGGTTGTCATGGTCGCGATTGCGTTTGCACGCGTCATGACAATGAGACCGCGCGCAGTTGAAATAATCTTGTTTCCCGTTAGCGCATGCTGGATGCATACGAGCCGCCAAGACTTTTCTCTTTGCTGGGAGTCTCTGCGAGGCCGCTTGATTGGTTGGAATATATTTTTGATGAAAAGTGCAGCCGATCGAGCCTCCGCCCTTGTTTTTCTTTATTTCTACTCCCTCGAGCAAGTGCGTGCATCCACGATTTCGAGTTCTGTGTGCAAATATTTCCTCTTCTGGTTTTGTTTTCATTTCCATTCGTCGCAGAGCCATGATCGCTTGTTGGTGATGGGACTTTTTGGAACCGAGCACCAGGCGAGTAGCATGCATTGCAGCTAATGGTCCGAACGAGAGCAGCGCGCCGACATCGCAATAGGCCCAGAAATTTTCAAGCTGATGGAAATATTTTTTTACTTCCCAGAAACCATCTTGAATTATCCTCCTAGTCAGGTGATTGCAGTTAGGCCAACATATAATTTCTTTAGTAAAGCTCAAAATCAAAATGGAATTTATTAAAAAAAGTCGTTTTATTTATTTCTTTTGCAATGGTTTACGCTAAACAATTTACATTTTGGCATTTTATCAGCTGTTACAGATATGAGGCGGGGAGAGGAGATATTAGGAGTTTGATTTTTGAAGATATTTAACTTATTTTGTTTGAGCGAGGGTGGGACTTGAAGTTCAATCGGAGCTGCGTTGAGTGAGCAGGACAGCGTGTTGCGCGCCTCCACTCACACCGACGATTTTCCTATTCAACAATTGGTTACCGCGAATTTGGCACGGCTGCCAGCAATCTTCTTCGTCGGGGTTCCCCAGCTGATTGCTGCTGCCCATTCCCCAAGCATACGCAGCACCTGAACATGAATAATTAATTTTCTTTAAACTATTTTCCGTCTTGTCTATTGAGTGGGTTAAAAACTTGATTTCAATCTTACCGTTGCTGGCCACAGCGTACGAGGTACTTGACCCGCAAGATATATCGACGCATTTCACTAAAGCTAGGAGCGGAACGACAGTCGGTGCGTCCTTGTCTTCTGCGTTTTCTCCAAGTCCCAGACGCCCGTATTCCTTTCGTCCAAGAGCATGCACTTGACCTGAGAATTAGATTACAAGAGTGCAATCGAACGAGTGCTTGTGCGAAATTCTCAAGCGCTGGCTTTTCATTTTCTCAAGGTTACCTGCTTCGTTCAATGCCAACGTGTGATGCATGTCGCCGGCGATTTCGAGCCACTTTGGACCATTAAACGAAATTACTGGCTCCAGAAAATACACCCTATCCACTTCACGAAGCCCTGCATGCGGAAAATAATAATAGTAATTATTAGGCCATTAATTGAGGCTCTTTAATTATTATTAAAATGAGGGGAACAGAATGCAAACTTGCCTAGTTGATTGTAATTGTTCAGTCCAGATGCATAAATTTGGTTCATATCCTTGACGCGTGCGAACGTCGCATAGGTCGTAGCCCAAATATTGTCGAAAACTAGTCTCTTGTGGCCAGGTTTGGTGTACAGAACTGATGTCGGCGTGAGCATGGAGGCTGCGAGAAAAGAAACATGAAAATGGATCAATCGTCCATGGAGCGTTTGACAATTGATTACTGATTTTTGACGACGGCGACGCTTACTCGTTCCCTTGCGGCCGTCGCGTGTGGCGAAGCGCTCGCCGATGCGTCCCAACTGTCCCTGTTCGGCTGTGCCGAGCGTGAGCACGGTTCCGTCCTTGGTTAGCAGGACCAGGTGGTCGCCTCCGGACGAGATTTTTACGACTTCGTCGCGCAAATTCAGACGTACTGGTCTGTCCTCTTTTTTCCCGCCAGACACCAGTCCCATAGAACCGTTCGCGTCTCTGAAGTTACCCCACACGAACACTTGACCGTCGTCGGTGAGAACGGCCGTGTGCGAGTCGCCAGCCGACGCTTGGACGATTATTTTGCCGTCCGGAATGTCCACTCGTCCTGGTTTGCTCTCGCTGCCCTCGACCGACGTGTCGCGGCCGAGTGCCCCTTCATCGTTGCAGCCAAACGTGAACACCTGCCGATTCACGATGAATCTCTTCGATTAGAGCAGTAGAAAGCAAACATTAGGCTCTAGGCGGCCTGTCTGCATGCCTACCTGTCCGTCTTCTGTCAAGCAAACGTTATGCATTCCACCAGCGCAGATGTCCACGATTTTGGCACCGTCCTCGACATTTGCGTCGGCCACTGGGACGAAGGTCGGTCGACTTCGTTCCATTATATCTTCTCCTAAACCCAACTGGCCCATGTCGTTTTGGCCCATTACGAGGACGTGTCCAGGACCGCGCTCATGCTTTCTACTTCTTGCAACCTTGACTAGAAGAGAATTTCAGAAGATCAAATAGGGCCAAGCTTAATTAACATCTCTGAAGATCAAATAGGGACCAAGCTTAATTAACATCTCTGAAGATTGCATTATTTTTTTGTACATAATTTGGGGTAATTGACCGTGTTTAGGCTTTTTACAGTGACCTTATAGACCTCAATTTGCTTTTCATTTTACTCATCTTGGTTTGGATACTCAGTGGATACCGGTAGTCGACTTACGCTTTTTGTCGGCCTCGACCATAGCTTTCTTGCCTCGCTTTCGTGACACTTCATCCACAACCATCGGAGTGCTAGAAGTAGTTGGGACAGGTGAAGGGCTGGCTGCTTCTGTATTCGGCGGCGGATCTCTGGATCCTCCCGCCAGCTGGTGGCCGTTCACAACATCGTCCTCGTCCATCGGCGTAGCAGCTGATGCCGCTGCAGCGGCTTCCGCAAGAGCAGCAGTCGCTTTCTTGCCCGGAACGCGACCTCCCCGACGACGTTCCGGTTCTTTGACGGCCGCTTTACCTTTCTTTCCGGCTTTTCTCTTGGCCTGCGGTTCTTGCTCGTCGTCATCGGGTACGGGTGCTGCCGTCGCAGTCGGCGCCACTGCCTGCAGTGCACAAGAAATGCATTCATTTGTAAGTGTTAGCCAAAAATTTACTTGCTCAATTAAGCCACTCTGTGCCGGGTCCTGAACCTAATGGATAGGCTTAAAATGATTCAAATGAATCCAATGGATACCGGTAGGCCTAAATTGATGTTCCTAAAAATTATCTGGGTGTTCTGGCCGAATTCTAAAGGAATATTAGATCGGTACGATAGCAGCATTCGGGTGTCAAATAAGTACTTGTGGATGGTGCTAAAGCAATGCTTGAATTTATGATGAAATAACGACTTTACGAGTAGGCTTATACAGCGCATAAGCCTAAGATGGGATTTGGGCATTAGGCCTACACGCCATCGAGAGAGAATTGGTAATTATAATTAGAATCGGTATTTTATGAGTAAATACCCGCTTCGGTCGGACCATCCTGGTGTATTCCTCGTCTCCTACACAAATAAATAAAAGTAAACTGAATTTAATTAGAAAAATTAACAGAACAGCCTTCTTCTTCTTCTTTCTTTTCTTCTTCTTCTTCTTTTCTTAACACTTTTGGCTTTTCCCATCCATAAGGATGCATATAAGCCACATCGCAGTACA
>JAQIYI010000016.1:0-50272 GCA_034700265.1 Polyzonium germanicum
TTGCGGCCGCTCGATGTCGCTGCGATCGAGTTAGTACGTATCGAGCACCGTGGTATCGAGCACGGTGTAAGTCCGTGCTATCGAGCGATCGTGGTGCACCGTGCTTGATACGTCACCCCGATACGTCACCCGGGTCAATCGCGCGAGTCCACGGTGCTCGATACGTACTAACTCGATCGCAGCGACCCGAGCGGCCGCAAGGTTTGGTATGAAAAACGGGACCCCCGCCCCTCACTACTGAAACCGGTTTGAGTTTCCAGACCTGTATGTAAGACCGCGTCAATAATAGACAGCGTGTGCGTAGCCCAGCGCTGCAGTTTGTTTGCTCACACGTTGCTCCACTTAGCCGTCAAGATAAAAACAAAAATGTATTGGCAGCTGATGGAAGTTTATATTTGTGACAGCCATTAGACGAGTCACATGATCTACGGCGCTCTGAGGGCCGTCAAGCATCGGGGCTTCTGTTCTAGCTCAGTCGCTGCTCCGCATCACTTACAGGGAGTTAAGGGGGAGTGCAAAGTAAATCTGTAACACCATTTAACCCCCTTTAAAACAATACAATTTCGAATTCGCGGGCAGTCTTCACGTTTTCCTTATAACCCTTTAGCGAAACCAACATTATTAAATTTATTACATGCGCTATTTTAATGTTTCAGCTTTGAAGTTCGCACTGCCTTTAAGGAAATTAATTAGTCGTCTGCTTCGCCCTCTATTCTATCCGGGCAAAACCTGCAGCCTTGAGCGTGTCTTACTCAAGACAGTGAGAAATTCCGTTATCGATCGCACTCGCATTATCATGATCGAACAGTGATTCGTGCGACGAATGATCGGATGCAGTCCCGTGCAAAAGTTAGCCGTCTTGAGTAAGACAAGCTCAAGTCTGTAAGTAGTGATACGTCTGGCCTATTTGCATCCTTGGTCTGCTTGATTTACAGCAACACAATTGACAGAAATGGTGCCGTAAGCTGAAAGGGTAAATAAACTGCGAGACAAGAGTAAGACGAGCGACGTGTGGGAGGGTCTTCTGCGTGCTTAAGGTGCTCTTCAAACCTATGGAAGTGCCGTGTCCTAGTCAGCAAAAACGAAAATAGATTGGTCGGGCACGCTGCTGCCAAGTGTAAGAATAGAAGTGCATTGGGTTGGAATATTCCCTAACTTACATCTCAACTCAGTTGATACTGCCAAAGGATGATGAGCCCCTTCAATAAAACCAACTCGTTGATTGCTTTTTCAGTCCTATGTTCTCATTTTTACGGTGGTGCTTAGTTTATTTTTTTATTTTTTTGTTTATTTATTTTTTGCAGTTTTCTCTAGTGTTTGGACACTTTCCCCTCTCTTTCGAGTCTAAATTTATAGTTTGTATCAAATTTCATAAAAAAACTTGATAGTTTTCCCGCAATATGCCATTCTTTGGAACAACTTCCGCGTAGATATATGGTGCTTGTGGTGCCATCTAGCGGTGGAAGGGGCAAACGCTGCATACGTTTTACCAGCTGTACACTTGCTACCCACTCCGTCATTATTGATATTGCATACAACAGTAGGCCTACTAATAGCTGTGTACGGTACCCATAATCCCATATACACGTACATTGTACATACAGTGTATGAACCTTATCAAATTAACTATTTTAATTAAAATTGATCGATATTTTAAATTCTCATTTCTCAAGTCCGATTGTCATATTTAATTGTTGTTTTTCTTTCCGTTTCAGATACTACCAGTTGTCACAGTTATACAAACCAGAACAGTGTGCTGCGCAAGTAGGCCTATCGTGTGGTCCGACACTCCAGCTACTGGGAACCGAATGTAAACTCCATGCTCTGAAATTCTGGAAATTCCATCAACGGAAGGACGACCAGACAAGAGAATGGCAGATTAATGTAAGTGCAAATTCTGCATTTGTTAATTTTAATAATTTGGCCATTGAATTCCACGTTCACGTGCAGAACGCTTTCTTTGATAAGACAATCTCAAGTCTGTGTCTTGTGATATGCCGCCTCGAGGTTAATTTCATGACACGCGTGCTGTTAGCGACCAGCGTTCAGTTGTTAACAATAATCGCGCCCCAGGAGACTAAATTCATGTAAGCTAGCTGTTAAAATTGCTTCAAAAATAAGAGACGATGCGAGGTGCATTAGTTTATTGATTCATACAAAAACGCTTTTGGTATTTTCACTTGGCGTGTATCGATTGAGTCGGTGGACACCCTGAATCACCATGACGTCGCGGTGCCATATCCTCATCGAATCAATCACACTCTTAGAACAGAATTTTTAACTTTTTACGCGGGGTATTAATAAATAGTTAGTTAATTTGTTAGTCGAAGACGTCCTGAAGTTTCGTGTCCGACAGAAACTTCTTCTCCAGTTGTTCGTATTCGACGGGGTAGTTATCCTCGATAAACGACATCACTTTGCCTGTAATTAGTTAATTGATCCTCATTAGTATACTTAGGTCTTAAGTAGTTTTTATTTTTTTTAAGAATTAACTAGGCCTAATATAATCTTGAAAAAAAGATTAAAATTATAGTAGGCCCAGTTAAGACAAGTCAAGCGTTTGATGGACGTTGAGAGGCAGCTTGCTTACCAGCTTGCCCGATTTCCTGCGGCGAGCATTGCGAGCACTGACCAGTGGCAACCATTTCCGGCAGAAGACCTTTACAGACAGTGAGAAATGAGAACAGGACTAGCCCATGAAATATTGGAAAATAAATTCGTTTAGGGCGGAATCACTAATGAAAATAGGAGTCCCGTCTCGAGTCAAGACAGCTTTAGCAATTACAGTGGAAATTTGTGAGTGCCTAATACGATCGAGAGGTGGGTGCAGAAGATGCTAACTAATTTTGATGGTAATCGCCCTTCATAACCGCAAGTTGCTAAAGCTGTCTTACTCGAGACGGGGCTCTATTTTCATTAGTGATTCCGGCCTTAATCTTGTAAAAACACATTTACATTGTGATCCATAGACTGTGCAATGGGCCCCATAAACTACACTGGAGCCTGTTGACTAACCTGTGGTGTGTCTGATACACTTCGATTAAATGGGAAGCGCCAGGCCGATTTTTAAAGCAAAATCTCACCGTTCGTCCGATTAAGCACGATATTCGACGATAATATTTTTCCATTTTATCTCGTTATTTTCATATTTACGCTGAATCAAACGCGCTTTCAACTTCTCTGATGGGAGGCGCCATTTTGAATATGGGGGACACGAAGCCCCGGATTTATTGCATTAATGTCTATGATCGCGATCATGGATGGGGCATGGCGTGAGTGACGCGGGGCGCATCTCAATCAAGCAGGCCTACCTGTCGTTTACCGGAAGTGAAGTCCCCTTTACTTTTCAAATAATGCAAAAAAGCTACAACAAATATTTTCTTTTCAAATAAAGCGATTTGAAAAATGCAAAACTAAAAAAGTGAGACCTCTTGTCGCTTCCCCTCTAGAATTGCACACATTAGTTGAATGTTGAGTCAATTGCACAATGAACAGACGGGATTGACTGGTCGTTTATTTGTCCAAACTAACCCTTGATTCTCATCCCGATTCGGTCGCATGGACTCCGGTCCAAGAGACAGGCGAGCTGGAACCTCACGAAGCTCGGATTCCTCAGAGCCGCGTCCAAATTGCCGGCGACCTGCCTGGCCGGACGCGCGCGGTGCGGGTCGTCAGCTGCGGCTGCCGTCGCGAGAAAGTTGACGATCAGGACGACCGCCGGCAGGATTAGCGCCAAGGTGGCGATCCGACGCACGGTGAACGCGGCCAACATCACAGTCTGCTGGCGAAGAATCCACGCGGCCATCTTGGCAGTCCGAATATAAAGATCAAATGGCCAATGGTGAAAAGTAAGAAGCAAAAAAGACTCGAAATGAGTGGCGAGCAGCGGTGAATGAACTTTACTTTGTCCGAGCTTTCCGGTTTGCGGCTTATATACCGTGCAGCCGAGGTGTTGGTCACGTGACGTCCAAAAGTAAGGAAAAGAACTTACTCGCAAGTGTGGACGCAATTGATTTTTTTTGCTTTCAGCTACGGTTTTAGCTTGAAGTTCAAAAGATGTAAAAACTAGACTGTTGGAGGCTCGCTTCAAGTTGAAGAATTTCTTCAACTTGAACAGTCGGTGGCTTCCTTGAAGTTGTCTTGGGACTGTCTTAAGCATGGCAACGACAACATTTTCATTTGAGTTTGGTTCCAATATTGCGAAAGAAGACTTTCATACTATACACCAATAGCACTTGAGTGCACACTTGAAAGCCTTGTTTTGCAGCTGGAAATTCTATATCTAAATTCTGAAAACTGATATCCACATGGCCCCACGTATAGTTGCCATTTAGCAATTACATTTTAATTGATTTTAGTAAAAAATCTCCTTCCCCTTCCTCGACACATATTCAGGCCAGCTACCGCCCATGGGTGTTGGGAATTACATAAGGGGTTATTATCATCATCCGCTCATCATTTCCGGTTGTGAAGCTCACCCGACTCGTCTGCACAAGACTTCCGTTTTCTCAACAGTTATGTTGGCACTGTTATCCATAAAATGCAACGTTGCTTGCGTGAGGGATTGAGAAATTGAAAGGCCTATAGCCGAAAGCGAAACTTCAAATTGAGGTTGCAAGTGAAATTGTTTTGTTTTTCATTAGAAAAGAAAACGCTTCCGCATTTCGCTCTGCGAAGAAACAAACGTAGCATTCAGATTCGTTTTTATTTACAGTGGGCCTAGATTTTAGCTAGGCCTTAGATTTATTTAATTTCACAATATTCGCTAGATATTGACTCTAAAATTGAACTGCAAGTATTTGTAACGCAACTCTTATAATGATACAAGTTTGCATTCTTGCATTTCTAAATTGAATTAGGAGATTGAAAACAAAAGAACTTTGCTTGTAGAAAGTAAAATGAAATTTCCATTTCCCCCTGCAAACAACAAAAGAAAAGATATTTTAATTTTGTTGATAGTATCTTATAGCGTAGCCTACTTGTCTAATATATGTAGGTCAGCGGTGATTTTACTTTCCTTGACTTAGCGTTTTCGTGAGAACGTCTTTCAGGCCACGTGATCTGTGTGCCCTGATAAGCATTTTCCTTCATTTCGTCTTAGATACGAGTAGAATAATAAAAAGGGAAAAATCTAGGGCTTCATGAATCCTGCATTGGGTCGCTATTTGGCATGGGAGCCCATAAACTGGACATGGTAGACAGGTGATGTTTACGCATTTGCCATTTCAGTGGCTTGTAGACATGAATGAAAACGGACAACTATACTGAGTAAACCTGTATGAACAGGAAGTGCCAGCAAGAGACAGAAACATTATTGTGCACTGCAAATTATTCAGGGGATCGGTGACAAAAAAGAAAGAAACTTTCCGTCCTTCTAGCTATATCTCCATAGCCGCGAAGAAAACGTCAAATAAAATATAGTTTGATGACCCTTTCGTTTGAGCGAGCGAAATAACATGCTAAGCCTATCCCAAGCACAGTGACTAAACCGAGTCACCTCAAGTAGTCAAGTTCACAGTTTTCTTTGGGGATCTCAACAGATCTCCGTGCATTTCTGGCCAGCAATTATTTTTAAAAAGAAACAAGCAAAATCTGGCTTCTATGTTCAGTGTCGGCGGTTTAAATTTGTAAAATATAAGATCATCTGTTATCTAATGAAAATTTACATACTGGCCTAATTCCTACTTCGTCTTGGTTGTCCATCAGGATCTCATTCAGGGCAGAAACCAGAAACATACGCTCGTACACATTCCTGCCCTTAACGTATTATTGCATAAATACATGTGATCTCATGGCGCGGGCCTCCAGAATTTCATTAATCGTTGGCTAACACCATTTTGCTATTAGAGAGGCACTTGGATAAACTTACACAAACTAGACACCATGTAAGTTCCCCTTTACAAAACACACACGCAATGCAGGAGGCAGTTCGCTTTGTATAAAATGAAATTTTATTTCGTCATAAGAATATGTATAAATTATAAATTGCACACCATGTGTAGCAACACTCAACACTAATATCCGCCTGACCCAGCTATCTTCTGCCCCCCAATCACCATCACCAAATCGATTCGGAAGACGCATTTCCGGTCACCGAGCCTAATTTCAGACAACCAGAGTAGCATCGAGAAAGACAGGCAACGCACAAAATAACACCAAGAATAGGAAAATAGAAAAGATTTGCCCGGACAAGTTCATTGGACCATGATCATTTTGCATAACAAAGCCCATTCCGCCGCCCAACGACTCCAAGATTAGTACCTTAAGAAACGCAAGTGCAGTGCAGTTTATCGTCAAGCTTTCAATGTGAATTCATCTTGAGTGCTTGGCTCAAGTCAGTCTTGAGTCAATGATCCATGCAGCCTTAAACCCTATACACAATGTTTACAATGTTATACACAGTTTAAATGGTTAGATTTATGGTGAACCCTTTTTGATGCGCTGTTTGTAGGCCTGAAGGTTTCCATTTGTCTTTGTTTTGGACGTGCAAACTGCTTGGGCTAGTTTGTTAAAGGGGAAGGTCAATTTGTTTTCTAATTTTGTAGCTTAATATGTATTCCATTCGACTTGTTACGCCTTGAATGTTGGACTGATGCAGGGTCTCTTAATGCGTTTGTAGGCCCATGTTCAATTGTCCATGGAAATTCTGCCGCCTAGCCGCGCCAGGTGCACCGAGCTCGGCATTGTACGAAAAAAGCCGTTAAGCCGTGAGAATTTTGTCAGTGGCGCCTGCGTTTGAGGGATCACTAGGTTCTCTAAAGGGACACATGTAAAGCCTATGGGCACCTTAGACACTTAATGGGCGCCCTTAGGGGCACGCATGCAAAGTCCATTGTAGACATTTAAAGTCTATGGGCCCCTCCTTGGGGGCACATGTTTAGTCACTCTATGGGCGGCATATGCAAATCTATGGAGGTCCCTTAGAAGGTAAATGGACACCCTTGGGGGCCCATGTTTAGTCTATGGGAGACAGTAGGGTTTTGGAATTGGATACGGTGGGTATGGAGGTGGTTGATTCTTGGTTGGGGGCGCAGGTGTTGGATACTTGCTTGGGGGACCAGGCGCTGGATACTTGCCTGGCGACGCTTGTACAGGGTATGGAGGATACTTTGTGGGCGCAATATAGGGCGGGTACTTGGTGGGCGGAGCATAAGGAGGAGGATATTTTGTAGGCGCAGGATAATATGGATACGCCGCTTGTGCCTGGTAAGGTGGATATTTGGTGGGGGGTGGCGGCGGCGGCATGTAGGGGGCGTACATGGCTGGGGCTTGATATGGGCTATATTTGTTGGGCGGAGGGTACGGAGGGTACTTTGTGGGTGGAGGTGGGGGCACATAGTAGGCTTTTGGCGGCGCATAAGTTGGCGGCGCATAGTAGGCTTTTGGCGGCGCATATGTTGGCGGCGGATAGTAGGCTTTAGGTGGCGCATATGTTGGCGGCGCATAGTAGGCTTTTGGCGGCGCATAAGTTGGTGGTGGCGGTGGCGGCGGTAGGTACGGTTGATTTTTCATGGGGGGCACATAGTAGGCTTTCGGAGGCGCATAAGTTGGCGGCGGCGGCGGGGGTCCATAAGGTTGGTTTTTCATGGGGGGCGCATAGTAGGGGGCGCCTTTCGGCGCCGGATAAGTTGGCGGCGGCGGCGGCGGAGGCGGCGGTGCTTTGCTCTGCGGGAAGATGATTCCTCTTCCGGCCACACCGGAAGTGTTTATGCAGAAGTATCCTCTGAGGTTGTAGTCGTAGCCGCAGCAGCCCGTGTTGGGGCAGTCCTTGCTGGACGAGCAGGGCGTCGGACCAGGCGAGGGTGTCGTCTGCTGATAGTACTTGCACGTGTACGAGTCGTAGCGACACGTGCCCCACGGAGTGGCAGCGCCCCCTGCCAGGCAGCAGCCGCCGTACAGGCAGTCGGCGTCCTTGTAGCACTTGTAGGGCAGCGGGGGATACTGGAGGCACTGGCGAGGGTCGTAGCCGATCGGCGCGCACGACGTGGGTCCGCCGCCCAGCTGTGGCTTGCAGCATTCCGTCACTTTGCACTGAGAATTCGCACTGCAGCTGCCGCCACCCTGTACATGAATCGTTTATTTTGGATCAGGATTGAAAGTGCTGGACATTTTGTCCGGGTCAAACACAATGGACTCCATTTCAGACAAGGTCTTTTCAGCGAATTCACAAATCGGCCCGCGTCTGAAATGAATTGTGTCGAGCGAGCGAAGCGGACCTCCACAATTTCATTAATCGTTATTTATTAATATTAATATTTCATGTAAATAGCCATTCAAATGGCTTTTATGCTTTGGCTTGGTCGAACGAGCGGAGGACTTGGGCAGACTCGAATGGCACGTTTGACCCGCACGCTCGCTCGCGTCCGACGCCGACAGCCCGGCTAATACGACCTACCTGTGGCGGCGGGTAGAAGCCCCCGTAGCCGGACGGATCGCCGAGCACGGTGAATGTTGCCGTCCACGCGCAGACCATGAACAGCCTGAAGTGCAACATGTCCGCGGCGCCCTCTAGAGGAAGATCCGTGCAGACAGACAGAGGCGAGGAACTGAGTCTCGGCTTCGGCCGCTGATCGATCGCTCTGCGGGTCGCCGGCAGCCCGCGAGGCCATATTTATGGCGGTCACGCGTCGATGGCCAGCCGGGTCTGTCCTCCTCGAATCTCTGCGCTCAATGCGGCCATTGTTTCGCCATTGAACGCAGCGTGCGTTTCATGCGGTTATGTTTCGCATTTCAATGCAACACAACAAGAACAATTAGCATCGTGCCTGTAAAACAATAAGCAGCCATTACCTGGGCCGTTTTGTCTCCCCTGGCATTGTCATGCCGTCACAAACGTATCAAACTGTTTCAATTAAGCGCCAAAGTGACATTCCTCGGTTTTCGCTATTACGTCGGACGTGGGTGGGACAGAAATAGATTGCCTTCATTTAGGCCTAGCGTAAGTGAGTTAATTACGTGTGCCGCTATGCTTTCATAGTTAAACACATAGGCCTATTTGTGATTCAGCTCAATGAGAAATCCGAATCAAGTCAAAATCTCGAAATTTATTATTTCATTGAAACGTCAAACGTCTGCTTCGAAACGCAAGATTTCGCGCAGACCTAAATGTATGAATTTCTAATACATTTATGTACTGCAAACGCATGTACAATTGTCGTAGTGCTGTTACTGCAAGTACGCAAATCTGCATAAATATGCCCATTAAATGCAAATCTATGCTGCTAGCCTACAACAGCCATTCAATAGGCCTATTGCATGAAAAATTATTTGAGTTTATAAAATTCCCTTTCTATGCCTCAATTGAAATTATGATGAAAATAATGGAGTGGAAAAACAAAACAGAACTTTCGGTTTTATTGCCTGAATTATTTCAGTTTGTCCCTAATTTGGACATCCGACATCATGCTTGAGGACTGTGAGTGGTGGGCGGGGCTATAGTGTGCTATTCTTTGCTGCTTTTGTTGTTTATGTTGTTGTATAATACACGGGCCTAAATGCAATAATACAACACACTCGACTCAATAAGCTGCAAAATAAAACACACAATGCGTCGATAACGCACCGTTAAAAACGTGACAACTATCAGGAAATGGCCGCAGCAAGGCATTATGCAAATTAACGTGTTAGATCCCCCTGTAATGCTGCGTCGCAGCAAGTATCCGCATATTGTTACATGTACGAGTAGCCCAGTTGAGCGGTCGGCCGTGAAACACAATGCGTCTCAATACAAATGTGACACCAGAAATTGGATTTTATTCGTTTGCGATAGATTTCTGCAACAAACGCGCTTAGAAATCAATGCAACATATTGTGAAAATAAGTGTGTCACAAAGATTAGCAACAGTCCATGGACTAAGGGGTATTGGTGAGATTAACTCTTTTTTTGGCCACCATGCGCCGCAGCTGCGCGCGGCGATGAGTTCGCGTCCCCAGTTCCGTGATAAAGTCCGGAAAAGTTCCGGACACGTTGCTGCTGAAAGTTTGAATTTTCTTTTGCGGAAATGTTTCTTCACAGCAGTGCCTCTGCAGTTTTCACATTTTCCGACTGTTTCGGCAGCGTTTTCGCAATGTTTCCGCACCATGCGGACTATTTCTGTCCTGGCATTCCAGAACGCTTTCAGGTGGTTCATGTGGTTGCTATTCGTGTAAAAGCATCCGTATTCCTGAATGTTCCTTTAATTCCCGTTCCTGAAGGTTCCTTCAATTTCTCTGCCTGAGTGTTTCTACGGTTTCCTGAATCTTTCTGCATTTTCCGTTGCTGAATGTGTGTGCAATTTCTGTTCCTGAATGTTTCTGCGATTTCAGTTACTGAATGTTCCTGCAGTAATTAAACTATTTTGTTTCAGAATTGCAAAATTTCGTTCCAGCATCCAACGTTAGGTCTGATTTTGGAATTCACTGAAAGTGTCACCGATATTTTAAATCACCTTGAAAACTTTGCAATCTGACTACTAGATGGAGCCACCAGTCCTCTGCTGAAACTGATCACCGCCTAACACAATTGTAATTATTTTCAAACTTATTTAGTTGTTAACAATAATGTGACGTAACTGTTAAAGATATGCAACAAAACAAGCAAAATACAAAGTGAGGTAGGCCTATATGAGCAAAATACCAAGTAGTTTATTGATTTATACAAAAACACTTTTCGTCCGCGTTTCCAAACACTTGCCACGCAGTCTTGTCTTGGGATTGGGACTCTTCACTCTAATTAGAAGTTTGATTCTTGATGCGTTGCCTACGTTAGACTTTATAGTCGTTAGTGGCCTACGTTTAGTTTGCGGTAGTTACGGAACTCGGTGCCTACCTTACGAGTAGGCCTGCTCGACGTCACATTAGAAAAAATTCATTGTTTTGCCACCAAAACCCAGATCAAAACGTTTCGTTTTAAAGTGGCAATTTGGGCAAAAACCCAAGGGGTTTTCCTATGGAAAACCAAAAACCACATTTTTTATGGGTTTTGTCATCCCTATTTGTGCTCGCTCACTTACAAATGCATTTAAATTTCTTAGGCCCTTCTCTTTGAGTACGAGATATGTAGTGCGTGAAGAGATGAATTTCCAATAATTAATATAAAAATATTACATAAAGGATAGGCCAGGCAGACGTTTATTTTGATCATTTTACGTTTAAGATTTCGGGGTGCTATTATTCACGCCAGGCAGCTTGCGACATACCTCGGCGTGAAATCGCTCCGTTTGTTATTTGTTTATTTTTTTACCAACTTAAATAGGCCTACTTGTATTTACGATTTACATTAGGCTTCTTGAACAACGTCTCTTGAACTAGATCTTCAAGTGACGACTGAGTTTCACCAACTTCTGAACGAATTGTTCGCCAGGTATGCTTTTGTCCAAACGCACGTTATCTAGCGGGTTTCTTTGGAGGTCTCTTGCTTCGAGTCGATTGGTTCGGTGGACGACGTCGCAGCATTGGCCAAGGTCGTGGCGAACGTCACCGCCTCCAGCTCTTCGCCATCTTTCGCCTTCCGGTCCAAACTGGCGCACGAATGGGCGCCGCACTGCATTCGCTTCACGTCCGTCGCCTTCCGGCCCACGTGCCGACTCGGAACCAGTCGGCGCGCCGCCAAGGCCCGCTCCAAGGCTCTGTGAGAAACACGAATATGATTTCAATTTTAAAGAGCAAACATTGTCCATGGACATTGGACAATTTGTCTGAGGAAGTGGGTCCAATTGTGCACAGCAACACGAGTGATTTATTTTCAATCTTAAGGTGGCAAACATGGGAGAAGTGGACATTGGTCAGCACCTCTGAATTGCTTCTGCGTCGTCCGAATCCGCGACCGTCACGCCCGCCTCGCACGCCAGCCTTCGCAGGCACGAGTCGCTAAACTTGAGGTTGCGGAAGACGTCGATTCCGTCCAGGTCGCTGAGCATTCCTTCGCGCCTCGACTTGATGATGTCCGGTCTTAGAAGCTGTCGCGTTTGGATTAGACGGTCGTTTGACACGGGAATTATAATGAACTTCGTAGGTGAGTACGAGGAGACAGGAAGCGTAGAAATTATTTACAAGATTTGATTTGAGTGTAATTTATTATAAATTTAGACTAGTCGATTTAGTTAATTTGTACTCTTCCTGCATGAAGACGGAGTCATGCCGTGGACATTGAAGCTGACGTGGACGAGCTATATTAGATGCAGTTTCATCAACCAATGTGCGCCGAGTTTTATAAGACAATTTTGTGAATTATAAAAACTTGTCGTCATTGACGATAAAACTTGAGGAAATCGTGGTGGCCACCAACACGGTTGGTCCAATTCGTTCAGTTCGAACGTCCACGGAGGCGTCAAAGTTACTTAATCGATTTTAACTAGCATACGTTCAATCCAATCATGCCGACGAGCGGCACCAAGAGGTTGTCCACGCCCAGCGCCTGGTACGGACTGGGTGGCATGCCCGCATAGTATGGGTTTGAGCTCGGCTGCTGCTCGTGGTGGTGCAGCTGATGTTGCTGCAAAGAGGGAAAGGGCGCGGCCGGTGGATACAGGGCGTTTGGACCGGGGAACATGAACGACTGCCACTCGTGGGCGAACGGTTGCTGGTGGAGACCGCCGAAATTGAGCGGCGAGTAGTGCTGCAGGAAGGGCGACGTCGACGGTGGAGGCGAAGCCAGGAATGGATGGTTGTTGGTGGCGCTGGAGGCCAGGAAGGGACTGGGATGGCCGGAGCTGGACCCGGACAGCAGCTGACCGAGGATGTTGGATCCGGACGAGGAGGCCGACAGCAAGCTCGGCCTGGAGCCCGGCCTCAGAAGCGAGCCAATCAGATTCAGGCCTTCCATGACCAATTTCCCTTCCGATTTGGTCGCTTCTGCTGGTGCCTGCGAGACCAGCTCCGTCGTGGTCGCCTCTTTCGTCTCCGCTTTGTGTGTCGGTCCAGTGTCCGCGACGCTGTCCAAGAAGACGACCGAAGTGCTGGAGATGGGCAGCTGCAGCTGGTTGCGCAGGTTGTCCGACGATCGCTTCTTCAACGTCCTCACCAAGGACGAGGCACTGGGCGATGGCGACGATGATATGTACGAGAAGTAGCGGTGCTCAGCGTTTGCCGGACCGTTGTCCAAGTCGGGCGGCCGAAGGGAGCTCGGAAAGAGCCGGTGTTCCGGTTTGACCGCCTGGTTCAGGTAGCTGGTCGCTGTCGACCCGGCCATCGACGACGGCTGCGCCGCGTCCACTTTGTACCACGTCGTCGAACTGCTGACGGTCGGATGCGAGGGGAAGAGGCGATTCGTGGCCAGCTCTCGGTCCGGCTGGCCGAAGCGCACTGGACGCACGTCGTTCATCTCGTAGACGATCGGCCAGTACGAGTAGTACGGCGACCAGAAGGTGGTGAAGCTCCAGGTGTGCGTCGTCGTCGTGGCAGCCGCGGCCGCCGCCGCCGCAGAGCCTCGTCCCACGTCGCTCGTGCTCGCCAACGTTGCCGTCAGCATTGTTCCACACACGATCATGGCCAATCGCCTCACGAAACTCGTCTTTAGCGCCATCCTAATACTGGCACAGCACAAGAAACCAAAACTGCTTTTTATTAATAACTTAGGCCTACATGTATGAAGCCATAATTAATTGATTGGCAAAAGTAAACTGTGGATAGACTCGTGTTTGTGGTATTCATTATTGAATATTTAATAATCCATTATTTAATAGGAAATTATCTAGCCTATTATTCATATTTAATAGTAAATACGGGCTCCGTACACTATTATTGAATATCAGTATGTTAATTATTAATTAGTATTATTAATTTTATAAGTAATTATTATTACTCGTATTTAATATTAACTACGGTATATTTAATAGTAAATAGACTATTATTAGAAATGTAATTGTTTAGTTATTTTGAGTATTATTTAATAATTATTTAAATGAAGGAAACGTTAGCCACCTTGCAGAAATATTTAACTGCAGTTAGCTTTTCGGAAGAAATTTTAGATTTCAGATGCCAGTTTAGTAGACCTAACTAGGACGCAACCCTACCTTGTCGCGCGCTTTCCTTACCTCACATGAAGCTGCAGTCGCGATGCAATATCCTCAAACGTGACTCGACTCGATGCAAACGGCTTCTTCTGACAACAAACTTGAGCCGAAAGATAAATACATGGAAATTCTCGTTTAAAACACGCGATAATTTAGGTCAATGAGAGCAATGGCATTGCCGCGCAGTCCTGCCTGTAAACATTCAGATAATTTGATTGGAAGGGTGGGGGCGGCTGGGTGGCCAGCCATTATTCCGCCAAATGTTGACATGTTTTCATGAATGCGCACCGGAAGTGACTTCCATCGGAGAGCACAATGGGTGCAGGCCTGGTGTCTCGATTGTTCGCGACAATTAGACTTCAAAGACTCGTTCAAGATGGAGTCGGCGACCGTGACACTGACATGCTACTCGGCGATTGTCGCGAGTCAGCCTAATTGCGAGTTCACCCTGACACTGAGCGAGCCAGAGGCTGCATTCTGAAAACGAGAACTCCGTCGTCTGCGTCTAATAATATGGCGCAATTATAACGAAACCCTCACAAGGTGCACTATCTATGGGCTTAACGGGTTTTTCCCCTTCCTTTTAAGCACCCACCATTCTTAAGCTTCAGAAATTAATTTCATACAAATGTGTCACTCAAGCACACTGACTTGAGCTCGTCTTACTCAAGTCAGCTAGCCCTTTGCACGTGAGTCGCGTTGCTTGAGACTGCACGTGCTCGACTGATAATCGGATTTAAAGGGCTAAAGTGTGACGTGCAAAAGGTTGTCTTGAGTAAGACGAGCTCAAGTCTGTCGTTTGGGCCTTAAGAATAATAGTAATTTGCGGGCCACGCAAACTCAAGATGGCAAACAAGTTTTACGACCATCTAATACAAGTAGGCCTACTTAAAAAGTTGGTAAAAAATAAAGAAATAATAAAACGGAGCGATTTCACGCCCAGGTAGGTCGCTGCTGCCTAGCGTGAATAATAGCGCCCTGCAATCGTAAACGAAAAATGATCAAAATAAATGTTTGCCCATCCTTTATTTAATTTCTTAGTTTGCCTTTCAATTGTTGCTACAAATACTTGAGCGTTTCACGTGGTCTACCTGTGAGACTTCCTTTTCCATTTGTGCGCACTGAAATCCCTTGCGCTTTTTCTGTTTCAACTGTTCCCTGCTGCTGGTCTCAAGGACATCGAGCCCGTTGCTGTCCCCAACAAGACCCATTTATCCCAGCGTCGTTTACCCCTGGAATGGCCCAAACGCAAATCAGTCCTAACGGTCTAACAATGGCTTTAGAGAAATTGTCCCCGAGGTTGAGGTGAACGCGCCTCGTATCAAGTAGAGCGGAGACTTGCAAGTTCATTTCTTCTACTTAAAAGTGGTGCCAAGTTCTTCCTCAATTGTTAGCATGCGCTCACATGTATGACGTTCGTCAGCCTACAGTCCATGGCGAAGCAACACGGGGTAATATGGGACACGCGATTTACAATGAACACCACCTGAATGAATAAACGCTAAGGCATGAGGCCTAGATTGAGTGTTTATTCATTTAGTCGTGAGGGGTCTCACACCTAGCTGAATGAACGCTCGTTTTGGTAGTCTTCACTGAAGACTCGAGCCATTCCGTTTTACATTCGGTATGCATCGCATGTCCCATTTTGCCCCACCTTCCCGTCCCCTGCCATAATCAGATGGGATTATCTGCGCTGTTCACTTCATTTTCCTTCTTGTGTCATCCATCCTGCTTCAGCGTTTTTTCTCAATCTTCAATTAACTCAATCCAGTTCAAACGTTACAAGTTGGGCGTGCAGACAGAGCATGAACGCACCGGCGAATCGAGTCACAATCTTAATTATGTACATGCGAGTCGGCACAAACAATAACAACAACAACTATTTATAGTAAAGCACTATGATTTAATTCATATTGAAACTAAAAATATCGATAAGATACAAGCTGAAGCGGAAAACAACAAAGGAATCGCTTTCAGCTTTAGCTGACATAAGCACTTTCTCAATTTTTTGGCTTTTTAAAAATAGTCAAAAAGTGACATAAAGTTTCTAGAATTTCAAATTTTTTAAATTTCTAGTTTTTTTAACTTCCAGTTTTTTAGTTAATTTTTGACTATTTTCGGGAACAAATCGTGCCAAACCAAAGATACTCACGAATGTTTTTGGATTTCTAGCAAAAGCTAAACCGAAAAGCTTCCATTTTAAACAAAGTTAAATTTTGGTGAAAAACCAAAAAGCATTTTTTAGTTTCGGTTTTTAGGGGTTTTTTTTTTGGTTGGGTTCAATTGATGAACGTCAATGGAGAGAGCGAATTACATCCGTCAATCGCGCCTTTGATCTTATTGGTCGTCTGCAGACCGCCCGCGATTCTCCGCTTCTGCTGCTCCAGCGTCGATTGTTCCATGTCCGCGGACGTCATGACGCTCTTGTCCTCCTGCTGGCTGTTGGGCGAACAAGTGCTGTTGTTGGTCGCCGCAGGGCTGTTGCGATGGTCGGGCGGCGGGGTCGACGTGGGGGCGCTCGCACCGTAGTCGGTCGCATTTATGACGATGCTGCCGCTGGCGGCGCTGCTGGCCGCCAGCGACGCGCCGCTTCGCATGCCGAACAGCGAGTCGGACATGCCGAGCATGGACGGGTAGGCGGACGAGTAGGCCGAGGCTGGCGACGTCGAGAAACCGTAGGCGACGTGATGGCCGGTGGGCGACGCGACGTCGTAGCCGCTCGTCGACGTCGCGTACGACCAACCGACGTCGCCAGTGGCGCCACCGCCAACGGGGCCGGAACTGGCGGAGCCGAACGGACCCAGGCTGGAGACGCTCGGCGACACGAAGTTGTTCATCGTGACCGGTGGGCACCCAGCTGGACATTCGCACGCAAAAGGTGATTGATTACGTTTGCACGTCATCACCAATGGCTTTTGGAGCTCACTCGACTTGAATAAATCCCAAGACAGGCTCTGATGACTGTCATTCTCTTTTTTAATGGATAAATGACCCTTTCTCAGCCAGTCTTGTGATTTTTTCAAGTCGAGACAGCTCTAAAAGTCATTGGTGACTCGGGCATAATGCTGATCACTGGGGGCAGGATTTGTATGCAATTTCATGCTTTTAAGTGCTGGTTCTCTCTGACTGCGCAATATTTACACGTGGCAGCCTTTGTTTGGCTCCTGTTGTGACCTAAACGGTCGCGTCGGATGGCGCGATAAAAATTGCAACAGTCGAGAGTGAAACTTGACCGTTTTGAGAGCCCAGGACGTGAAGGGCGACTTACGCGCTGCGATGTAGTTGGTCTTCCTGGGCGTCTCCCGCTTGCGCCACTTGGCCCTCCGGTTCTGAAACCAGACTTGGACGCGCGACTCGCTCAGGTTCAGTTTGAGCGCCAGCTCTTCTCGCGCGAAGACGTCCGGGTACGGCGCTCTCTCGAAGGCCCGCTCCAGTTCCTCCAGCTGGTAGGCCGTGAACGTCGTCCTAGGTTCGACAAGACTTGGTGAATTACACGTGTTTTGTGCCTCGGTCCGCTTTCGGCAATCTGGACGGTTTGCTCAGTTGGATTCGCACTTTGCGCATCGGACGCAACCGTTTCTACTGATTAGGATGCATGAGGTCGCATGGACGAAAGTGCGAATCCAGCTCTGATGTTCGTGGGCACCATTGAGAATTTGAGATGAATGACGGGCCGGCCGGCTGTGGCCTGTTTTGAGTGGAGCCTGACCCGCATTGCCTTACAGCTCTATCTCACCTGTACCTCGTCTTTTTCTTCTTCAACGCCTTGTCGTTGGACGACTTGGCCGGCATGTGCGTCGTCGGCTTGAGCGCCATCTCTGCCGGACGCTTTTCGTGCTCCTGCAGCGACCGCACTGCCAAAACAGGACGACAAACATTTCGCATCAAAAGAAAATAGTAAATATGGCAAAGAAAGTGCCAAATCAATAATATTTACACAATTATGTATACACGTGTCATTTTTTTGGCTTCGCTTTTTCGCCGCTAGTAGCGCTGCGGTGCTCAATGGTAACTCACTGTTTCCCTTTCATGGCGCGTGCTCAATGTTATCTCAATGAGAGTGTGTCCCTTTCAAGGTGGCTAGCAGACGAAGCTCATTTCCGCTTTACGTGGTGTAGGCCTAGCAGCATTTTGACATTTCGAGGCTGGAATGACTTTTGCAGCTGTCTCGACTTGAAAAATAAATCCCAAGACGGCTGGTTTCCATTCAAACAGAGAATAAGGTTATCGGAGCCTGTCTTGGGATTTTTTCAAGTCGCAACGTCGAGAGTGCAGATTCCAGCCTTAATGTTTCAACTGTTGAAACATCACTCGTCGTCTGCTCGTGATTGCCGGCCCTACAACGTGGGAATCTGGGCGGCCGATGTGAATCGTCGGTGCGGCGCGATCTGTCGGCCCATCTTCACATTTCAATGGGCCCACTTTGTCCAAAGACCTCCCCACTGGACGTCTTTGTCGCTTGCACAATGGCACGTA
Organism: Polyzonium germanicum; assembly: GCA_034700265.1. NCBI lineage: Eukaryota > Metazoa > Arthropoda > Diplopoda > Polyzoniida > Polyzoniidae > Polyzonium > Polyzonium germanicum. The sequence goes on from JAQIYI010000016.1 coordinate 18,468, forward strand.
GGGCGGGGAGGCTGGCATGGTTGCGCAGACTGACTGCGCAATGCAGGAATCACGAGCAGACGTTTGCCAACAGTTCTCATTGAAATGATTCAACAAGAGGTTTGAGTCACTCTTGAGTCGACGCAGCAATGCGTGCATTGACTGGAGAGTCAGCCCAACAAGTTAACTGCTGTAACTACTGTATGTAGTTAAACTAAACCACCGCCCTCCTAACACGCGTGTACTCCGCGACTAAGTATTGTACTCGAGTGCATTTACATTTCTAACTGCGTTATGGTGACCCAGGAGTGTTGACTGAAACCTAATTTAATCAAAATACGTTTAATCAACAAATTGAATTACTCTAAGATGAAAATGATCATTAAATTAATTGAATGAACCCATTGATTGTTCTATTCAATTAATTTAATTTAAATTATTTCATCTTGATTAGTCTAGTTCAATTTGTTTGCTTTGGTTTGAAAATATTTCTCTTGCGTGGCCATTTCGACTGGTATAATAGCAAGAATTAATATCCAATGATACGAACAACAAATATCGACAGATCTGTAATGTACAGCATCAAAAGTGGGCAAAGCAGACGACGAATTGTTCCGCTACTTAAAGACCATTACAAATACACAGTAATAGTCGGATGAAATCGATGTCATCGTTACAGATTCGCATCTGGATAACAAAATGAATTGAGTGTGCGAATTAATTGGTCGTCTGCTTTTGCCCATTTTGCTCTTTTGCCCGGGCAAATCCGAACGAAGCGTTGCCACTCACCCAGGGAGTCGTCGTGAAGCGAGTTGTTGTTCCGCTTGAAGTCCTCCATGGACGGCAGCGGCTGCAGGTGCATGGTGGCCGCGGACACGTCGAGCGAGCCCAGCCCCAGACACCCTGCCGCCTGCGACATCTGCATATTCTGATGTTGATTCTGCATGTCCTGATGGTGATGCTGCGGCTGCTGTTGCACCTGCTGATGGTGGTGGTGCTGTTGTTGATGGTGGTATTGTTGTTGCTGCTGCTGCTGCTGCTGCTGCGCGTGGTGTTGCAGGCCGAGCATGACTTGGATGCTGTGGAAGTTGCCCGCGATGCGCGAGTCGGGCTTGGCCATCAGGTTGTGGCCAGGGTTCATGGTTGCGGTGCGGGGGTTCGCGCTCTGATGCCGACGCAGATGTGCCCCGAGGGTTTTATAGGCTCGGCGGGCCAATCGGACGCTGCGAGCTAGACGCGCAATTACGTCACGAGCGACGCGAAATCTGGCAGTCCAGTGAAAACGCCAACTTGATGTCGATTAAAATCCGAAATAAAATGGCGTCAATTTACACGGGCTCAAATGATTCAGATTAATTAGGCCTAATCAATCGGATTAATTGATTGGGATTAATTGAGCGGCTGGCCGCTCTCGCTCTCTCCATTCAGCGCCAATTCCCGCTTGATTCGCTTTTATTAGATTTGTTAAAGAAATGTAACTCAACTCGAATTAGTTTAATCTCGTTTTGTTATGGTGTTTAGCCGAGCTGTTTGCTGCCGCCAGTCGAATCTGATTTAATTAATCTAGCTCAGCCACAGTGGGCGCATTTCGTTTATTTGCGGCCATGCAGTGCCATAAATGTAATTAAAGCATAACTGCGATGACAATCGATTGCGATTTAACTAGGTCTATTTCAGGTTTTGAGCGGAATGACCGTAATACGGATATGGAATCTAGAAAGTCACTTGATGCCACCAGAAACAAATTCAAGATGGCGTTTTCACTGTTGCAGTATTTCCAATCATGGCGCCGGAATGACCAGAAGCTTCAAGAAGCCGTCTCGACGTGGGAAGATTCCAAGACACTCTGTAGGATTACGCCCTTTTTGTCTTGCCAATGTGCATGATTTGAAGATGATTAGAAGACTAATCAGTCTTGACTCGAGTCAGCTCTTGGAGACGCGCATGGGTCATACTTGAGACATTTTCTCAATGCCTTCCAATTGGGCTGCATGTGGCATTGTAGCTTAATGCAACTTGATGTGTTTGAGTAGGCCTAAATTGATAATTGTTAATTTTAACTGGACAATAATAAGGAAAAAAATCTTAAGTTAAATTAAGATAAGGCATTTGAGCTAATCGGCGGTGATTTTGCATTATATTTACTGTTTAACTTGCTGCTTAGCTAATCCCTGGCTAGTTAGTGAATTTTTTGCACGCTTTTGCTCGCACAGACATTGGTAATTAGCCAAGGCCCGCGCGAATGCTCGACTTAGCTGAAAGCTTATTTTTGGCCATTAATTGGTTCTCATGCCGCCATCTTGATTCTCAACTGAAGCCTCGTCAAGTGAGGCTTATTAGCTGCGCATTATTATATTTCTTCTTGAAATGTGTTTTAAAAAGCAAGAAGAAATGTGGAGGTCGTGGCAGTGCATTGTGTGTGGGGCCCGCCCACTTGTGCGAATTAATCGAATTAAGCGGCGGATTATCGCAATTGAGGAAATACAAATGCCAGTGTCCGGTCTCGAGCAGCGTTTTACGCCCATTAGCGTCAATTGAATAATTGGAGCAGTCGTCGAGCTTCTCAGCCTCCGTGCGTCATGCGAGAGCCTTTTCAGTGTGAACATTTCAGCGAATTACAGCTCCATTTGGCTGAATTAGCGATTCATCATCCAATTAAGAGTCCTCCCAGGACAGAGTCTTCTGGAGACCGAGCTTCGAGTCGACGAGCATCAGCTTTGATGCGAGTTTCCGATAGGCCTGGCAGCGACATTGTTGAAGGAGACACAAAAAATAAAGGCCTAGTGGTGTCTCTTGAGGTTGAGGGCGCGATCTGGGCGCTCGACAATGGCGGGTTCCAACAAAACAGTCCTCTTGTACTGCTCTTAGGGCGCAACGCAGCGATTTAAAATCGCAATTGGCCGCTTCTCCAACAGACGCCGATGAAAACATCTCTAATCGCGCCAAATACACGCTAAATCGCCGCCTTGCGTTCCCGCCCTAAAGCCACTTTGGATTGACACTTGAGCAACTCAAAATGGCGGACACTTGAAGGTGCTCAAAGTCGGGACTGAGGGCCCCTTCGGGGTGGCGCACTTGCGGCTAATTGAGTTAAAGGAAGTGAAGCTAAATTTAGCTCTATTTCCTTTAGCTATTGGACAAAAGCAGACGACGAGCTATTTTGCATGCTTCAAGCAGCCTGTAAGCTTACTACAAAGTTAAAACGCTAAGGATAGCGTGATAGCGCAATGAAAACGATGCTACCGATTAAATCTGGATTTTCAACTTGATTTAACCTGAAACTATTAAATGGATCGCTTTTACATTGTACTATTACTCTTATTTTCAGGCCCCAATCACTAGTGCAAATCTCAGACCAGTCTCGAGTCAAGCCAGCTTTAGCAGTTATGCGCGAGGTGTCCATCAAAATCCTTGCGTGCGCAATACGTTTGAGAGGGGCCGGGCGTGCATAACTGCAGCAATGGCCCTTCGTAGCCGGAAGTTGCTAAAGCTGTCTTGACTCGAGACAGGTTAGGTTCCGGCCTGCATGTTTTAACTTTCAAGGTATGCCGTTTGCTATAATGCCTTAGACTAATATTTTTTGTTGCCTTCGCCCAAGTGCGTAAATGTTTGTCGATTGAATTGTCGATGCATAATCCAGGGTCTCCTGCCGCGAGGCCTCCACGGGACGTCCATCTGGGAAAGATCGGGCGATTGCGTTCAATGGACCCAGCTCGCTATCGAGGATCATGCAGGCTGGGCATGGGTGCATGGCGAGCGTAGAGAAATGATCGGATAAGCCACGGTTAAATAATAGGCCAGCTATCACTGCCAGTGGGCCTATCTTATATGCGGGCCATGGTTGGCCTCAAGACCTGACAGTCATGTGAAGCCTGTTGCGCTCCCAGGAATCGTTTAGCTTGGCGGTATCCCTATCGGTTATAACGAGCAGTTGAGCACGACTTGGGACGGGAATTTAGTTTGGTATGGCTCCCTAAGGTAACTAAATAGTTAGTCACGTTCAGTAGGGTTGAACTTCATGCTGCAGCATGGGGAACAAAATCGTTACCATTCAGCTTACTCACCTCTCGGATCATCGTATCACGCACTCACGAATCCATGCATACACAGGAAGTTACTAAAGCTGTCTTGGCTCGAGACAGGTCTGAGATTTTCATTCCCCATTCCGGCCTAGGTCTTCGATTCCACCACGTCTGTTTGTCGCATTTTTAACCCGAATCTTCTAGAAACCTTTGGAGATTAAATCGTCTCCTCTGCCACCATGCCTTTTTAATTTCAGCTAATTTTCCAAGCTAGGAGGTGCGGGCTAACTTGGGGGAGAAAAACCATTCTCGTTACGCCACTGTGATTCTTGGAGACTAAGCTCCAGGGGGGTTGCCCCCACTCGAAATCAATTAGGAATCATGAGGCTCATGACGCGTGCCACACCGTTTGGACACTCGTGACGTCAGACGTGCGAGTAAAGGTCCTTGCATTTTTCCCATGGCTTTTCTTTCGTCGGTTCACATTTAATTGAGTGCGGGGCCCCTGATGACGACGACGATCATCGGATGATCTGATGATGGCGCGTCTTCCAATTTAGTCGTGCGTGTCCCATTCACTGCGTTAAATCGTGCGAAAAAACACGGTAACTAATACACTTGAGAGTACGGTTCGTGCCCCCTCGGGGGCAAAGCGGGAAGGGGGTCATTGTGAGCGTGGAGCAGGAGGCTGGAGGTCGGCAGGCCGCACATCAAAAGAGCCCTTTGACTGCGGCGCCCGCATATGGTCGCCCAGTCCACAAACACAGCATTATCTATAATAATACCTTTTATCCCGCACTAGTGTTATTCTAACGGTCGAGGGGTCCTTGATTTCGTCCTGGATGCGAGTCTGGCTAATCTGTTCTCCATTCAAGGCGGCTTGAAAGCAGTGCCCCATCCGGGCCATCCAACGACGCATTATTCTACAAGGTTGGCCAAAACACTGGTTTTAAAAACAAGCCTAACCCACCTGCGTTGTTTTGGGGTTTTTTTTTACAAAATAGTCATTCGTGAATGGATTTATTATTACACAAATACAGGTTTAATTTGAAATATTTCAACTGTAAGCTTATTTCATCTATTTGGAAACATTTTTATGGCACGCTAGCCTATAGTTTCGGCCTCTCCTAACCTAATCCGCAACGCCTAACGGAAGGCCAAAATTTCCGGAAACGTTTTCTATTTTTTATCCATACTGCCGTGAAATAATCTCATTTGTTAATTAAACCACAAGTTATGAACCGATTTTGAAGATTTTTTCACTAGCATAACCCGAATTTTAATCTTTAAAGTCATGCCAAAGGTGAGCGCTCGCTCATAATTGAAACGTTTAAGCTTGGCCGATGATTAAGCGGTCTTTTGCATGCCGTCAGAAATGAGGGGGTAAGCGGCATGATGCGGCGATAAACGCGTGACAGCCTTAGCGATGTTTTTATTTTAATCCTGATACCGTATACATATAGGCCTAGCCGTGCAGGCCTATTAATATAATTAATTTAGAATAATTGGCCCAGGGTAGTAACAGTGCACGCACTGCTCATGCAAACTTTATTGAATGCTTTGTTTTACTAAAAATAAGTTCAATGCCCTGGTTAAGTGACTCACTCACTGCTCAAAGAGTTTTCAATGACTTATCAAGGATGTCCAAGTCCAACACATTTTTAAAAATACTTTAGGTTTTGTCTGTTAATTATTGACCAGAAAATCACAAAAATGTCTCTCACGATGACATCATCAATGTGCATTCATACTTAGTTCACCGTCATTTATAATCCATTTACGTGCTCCGGCCTTTATTGACAACCCGAACATAGAGGCAGCTCTTATAATTTGAAATAATTCAATGCTTTATTATAAATATAATCTGCTGTCAGAGCAGCTTCAATTAATACCTCTTCTGTAATTCATTACGACCAGCATCATTGAATGCTACAATAATTGCTTCTGGGGGTATTTTTCCGTAAGGTGGATTCAGTTGGCTCGTCGCAGGAATTCGAGTTTGTCAATTTCTTGCAGCTCTTTGTCCTTGGATGTCCACCAGTCGAACTTGCAGATCTTTCAAGCTTTGCAGATGTCATGGGCTGTATCGGGGCCGGCACAGTCCGATGAAGGCATGGTATCATGGTCGCCTTCTCTCGCTTTGTTGTCAGCTCGACTTTGCCGCCATCTTCGGTCTCAGAGACATTGCCACATCTAGACGTTGGACATTCTGGCTCGCTTTGCTTGCATTTCTCCAGCAGCTCCTCATATGATCCTTGCGATTCTAGGAAGAGAAGTTCACAGTATAGAAAAGGTTTATTTGGATTTCTATACGAAGGCTTTTGCTTGACTGTTTTAACACTGTGTGAAACCTCGCGTCATTTGACTTGTATTGTTGCATCCAGCAACTGGTGCCATGCCAGAGCCGCCTTTGGATGTGGCTACTTGCTGTTCCCGCTCTCTGAAGGTCGTCTCGCCCCACGTCTTTGCGTGTTGCCGCGTGGATGTCTGCTCCCTGAGATGCTCCACTTCTTCGAGTGTGATCGGAGAGTACAAGGACCGACTTGATGGTCTTGCTAATGTTACAATGTAATGTAATGCATCAAAGCCAATTTACAATGTCCAGTCCTTCGAACGTTGTAATGTAATAATGTTACAATATGCAAATTGTGCATTTAAGCTTGCTTACTTTCGTCTTTCAGTGAAGATGAACGTGACTCGGACATGGGACTTCGTCCACTAGTAAGTGCCTCGGCGTCGTCCGACAATGGGAGCAGCGTTTTTCTAATGAGCCAGTAGGTCTTCATATTGCCTTTGCCCTGAACGAACAGAAAAGTCGATGCTTTATGGTTTTCCACTTAATTTCTGAAGTACGCGCGCAGTTGCCATTGTGATGCTGCTAGAAAAGATCGATACCGAACTCTAGTCTTATTCAGATCATCAGTGTAATTTCTGTCAGGATGGTATTTTATGTAAACAGAAATGAACATATTGCTATATTTGTTTAGGCATATAGTAGCACCTTAACGGAAACGGTTCCTCGTAGCACCACTTCGTATTCGTTGTCTTTGAGAAGCTCTTTGGTCGATTCACTGATGTGGATTTTCATTGGCTACGAGTTTTTTGTTGTTGTAAAAAATACATTGTGATTTCATGTATGGGAAATAAGAGACTGGGACTCACTTCACTCGTGCTTTCCATCCTGGATGCCGTATTGACAGTGTCTCCAAAGAGACAGTATCTCGGCATTTTTAGACCTACGATGCCAGCTACTACAGTCCCGGAATGAATACCTTAAATAGGGATAGTCTTAAACGATGTTTTCACTAGAGGCGCGTGAAAAACAATCATTTGCTTCCAGCCACAGCTACTATATACCGGTACCAATTCTTATTCGAATGCTGTCGCCCGTGGACGGGTCCTTGAGATCGCCAACACTCTGCATCATGTCCAAAGCCATGTTGCACACCTTTTGGGCGTGATTTGCTCGTTTCTCCGGTGCACCCGACACCACCATGTAGGCGTCGCCTATTGTTTCCACCTGAAATTATGCATACGGTACATAGACAAGCTTCACTTGAGTTTGACTCGACAGTGTCTCAGTAGTCTCACCTACATCGATATATCTACCCTGGGCTCTTATTCAAAGCCAGGCGTGCTCTTTGACCTTCTTGTGATCATATGGACATACCTTGTAAACATGGTGCATACTGGTCAGCTGGTCGAAGATGCTGTACATGCTGTTCAGCATGGACACGACCTCCAGAGGTGAGATTCGACTGCAGATCTGCGTGAAGGTGACCACGTCACTGAACAGGATTGTCACCTTGTCGAATACCTGCATTTAAATTTAATTTGTTTTTGAGAATAATTTCATTTGTCCGTGTAGCGGGTTTTGGATTTTCAGTGGGGTTTTGGCCGATTGTTGGACTTGAAAATGACGGCACTACGAACTTCGCAGGTGTTGACTGATGGACACCCTTTCCTCAGCCGATCGGCCACTGCTTTCGGAATCATTTGGTACAGCAATTCGTCAGTCCTCTTCATTTCTTCGTCCAACTTGTGCATGCTTTCCTCCAGTCTCTTGCTTTTTTGCTGCTCCTTAAGTTCAGAGAGATACTAAGCTGGATTGAAACCTTAATCAGAGCTTTATGTACAATCCTGCATAATTAGCGATTCTAATTAAGTAAGTTGTTCGGATGCACCGACTAGTGCAGAGTGCATCGTTTGAAGCTCGGACATTGTTAGTATTGCTGACTAATAGCCTAGTTTAAATAGTTTTTTGGTTTTCATGGATTTATATCGATTTACTTTTTTGGAGATTTTTATAAACCATTTTAATTAATAAATATCTGAAGGATACTTGCTGGATCCTTTTTTCGCTAATTTATTTTTTCTTTTATTAATTTGTAAGCTTTAATTGTAATCTCGAATGTCATCGAGTCGAAAGTGATTTGAATTTGTCGCCATACTGTCGTCTGCTCATGCAACATGTGCCGCCATCTAGCGGTCTTATCAGGAACTAGGTTTCAATAAAGGAAGCTCAACCGATGGCCCGCTTGCACGCCTTTGTCTACTCTGCGCCTCTCAGCTCTTTCTTCGAGACTTGTGTTATCAAAATGACGAAACGTGTGTGAAAAGTGACTGAAAATTCGTGGATTCAAGTCTGCTCGACCCTACCGTGAGTGTGAAATAACTGTAAAGTAAGAAAAAGCCTTAAAAAGCCGCGCGAATTCTAGGCCTCAAACTAGGCTTACCTTCCCTGTTGGCCCTATCGCCATAGACTATGGTTAGCCAGGCCTATTTAAACCCCAACTAAGCCTACATCTCGTATGAGTAGCTTGCTCGTTCCCAAGCTCAAGCAGAATCCTACATGCATGCATGCCTATCGGCTAGGCCTATAGCTATATTGGTTTTTGGGCGTCTGCAAATTAATTACCGGTATACGGGTAGCCTAGATTGGCTCCTAAGTAGGTCTACATATGGAAGTTGATTAGCTGAAGCTGAGACTTATTTCCAGCTTCAGCTTAAATTAACTTGGATCAATGTCTACTCTAATTATGCAGCCCACTATACGATACAGGATGAGCTCTTAGCCGATGGCCTCACATGCTCCTCAAAAGCTGAGCCTGATAATCATTATTTTAGGCCTAGCGCCAGCTGACTAGCTTAAGCTTAAGCGTTATCATAAACGATTAGGCTTAAGGCGAACCCGCTGGCAAGATTGTGTGAACCAACGTCAGTTCGTTATTTATTTGTTTATTTGTATTCGCCGACCGGTAGGCCTTCATGTAATGCAATGAAGCATGCAGCTTACTTGGTCCAACGCCAGTTTCAGTTCGACCGACTGCTGCGTTCCGGCTAGCATTAGCTCCCTGCTGAAGTCGTGCATGCTCAGGTCGTTTATGTAGAGTCCTGCCTTGGCCATCGCTTCAAGATCTGGCATCCTGCCAAAAGAACAGTTGATGTGCAAACTTATACTTTGGATCTAGATCAGGTATCGTATCTAAACTGTCTGCAGGTCAGTTATCAGGGGCCTAAACATGAACTCTCCAAACACATTTATTCAGTGCAAAGATCCATAGCGAACCCTTGTTGAGGCCTTGGCGACATTAGATCTAAATGACTTTTCGTGATTTATTTTCTCAGCAAAAGGGACATAAAATCCATGGTATGCCTTTTATTGAGCCACCTTACATGTAGGCCTACATGTACCGGTATGCCTAAAGTTGGATTCGGACTAGACATACCGGTATGCAATTTGATCATGAGACCTGATGCAAGCTTTTGGCTTTGAGTCGTTGGTTCAGTTCAGTTCTCGAAACAAAAGGTTGCAACAAAGAGAAATTGTGGATCCTACTTATTGAGATGTTACTTTATTAGGCATATCTTCTGGTTTTTATTCAAAAACAGAGCGTTTGCTGCACTTACACTGGCGTTCCCAAAAATATAATACTTTGCCACTCCTCCATGAACAGCATTTGACCTTTCAGGCTCAACCAAGACGTGCTGTCGTCTAGAGTTCAAAAGAAAACATTTTTTTAAAAGAAAAAAATGTTTCGTTAATCTGATGCTCCAAGTTTCTTCTCGGTGCCAATGGACTAACAAAAGGAGCCATCACTATCTTGGAGACATTAGCGGGAGCTTTTACAATAGGTCTAGTCTAGCTTGCTCTTACCGTCCGAGCCGTCCGTGTCCGATTCGCTGGACGCTTTCATCAGAATTTCAGCTTCGCTCGGCCTGCTGTCGTCATCCGGTGGGTTTTTGGTCAAGGACGCTGCCGTCACCAGCTCGAATATATTGTTGGTGCGACGCAGAACCTGAAATCGAGAAAAACAAAGATGGAGTCCATTAGAATTCTTGAATTGTAACATTGAAGTTGAAGGACAAATGAAAAAGCCATAATTGAGTCGCAACTTTCGTTTTGTCCAAACGTTTAGGCGCATTCAAGGTCCGCGTGGCTCACCGTCTGCCAAGTGAACTCAATCATGGGCCTGGCAAGGTTGAAGGCGTCGGTCATCTTCTTCCCCCGCAGGTCGGGCATGATGGCGTGCAGGCTGCGGCCGATGTTGCGGATGACCATGTCGCCGCCGAAGACGATGCAGAAGGGGAAGACCTCGAAGAAGAGCTGCGGCTTGACGGACGGGAAGCGCTCGAGCGCCGCGCAGGCGCCGGTGCTCGCCTGCAGGTAGGCCGTGTTCTCGAAGCGCAGCTGGAAGGTGATGTGCACGGCGTCCATGAGCAACTCCTCCTTGACGATTTTGATCGTGACGTCCGTGTTGTAGAAGCGCCGGCCCACGGCCTCGATCTGGCCCATGGTGTAGTACACGTAGCCCTTGCGCTTGCTGCGGTAGTGTAGGATGAGCCCGTACTGGTTCTCGTTGTCGCAGATGAAGGACGGCGCCTTCATGCGCGGGTAGCTGAACTTGAGGTACTCGTGCAGGTTGTCCAGCCCGTTGAGGAAGTCTAGAGCAATGGTTGTTTTTTCAAAGATGAGTTTCATCAGTAGGCCTAGTGTGTGTGTGTGTGTGTGTTTGCTGTTTAACCCATTGGGAAAAGACAAGGGTCGGTCGAGGCTCGAGAACATACCGCGCATGTGGCGGCCTAGGATGGACAGCACCCGGTCGTAGCCGTACTGGCTCACGTAGTCCACGAAGAAGTAGCCCATGCTCTTGAACATGTCGTTGTTGCTGATGCCCAGCACCTTCAACGAGAGCGATCGGACAACGTCTGACGATTAGAGCGTATTACTGGGTACGGTACGGTTCAGTCAGACGCCACCTGACTGGATCATAGTACAATTAGTCCTCGAAAGTTGCACCGTTAAGGTGATGCATCACACTAGACTTTTCGAGCGTTGTTTCCATGGAAACGATGCTTCCCCTTTAATGCCTTTTAAAGGAGAGCAATGGTTTAGAAATTATACAGGCGTTGCCATGCCAGCCTAAAATTCAGATCCAAAAATGCTTCGCATCAGACAGTCTGTTGTCATGTGCCGACAAATTCATCTGCATCCAATTAGCCGCCATTGCCCATGCGTATGCATCAGCAGCATGCCTGCAGGAAGGCTGCTGGTGCTCGATTCCTGCGATATATCAAGCAGAGCAATTTACTTTTCTCTTTTTATCGTTATTTCGATAAATCTATCTCTGAAACTGTAGGCCTAAAGAAAGGAAACTACTCCATTCGAGATTTGCAATAACCCATTGATGCGTTTCGCAATTTAGCTCGCCGCCATTCGGGCGTACTTAATGTTTGCATCGATGGAGCCCAATGTGTCTCGCTTTAGCAATGCTCAAATACTTTCCGCCATTTCTTGCATAATATATTGGCGATAAACTCCATACTCTGCTTTATGTGTAACCATAGGCCTACTTTATTAACCACCATAACATCGTCGGGAAATGTTTCGCTGGTTTGTGGGGGATATAACAAATCAACCACTGGTGGGATGCGAACCCACTAACCAGCTAGTTTCACTGGCGCGGCAATGTTTGGCAAACTAATTGCTCTCATTTTATTTCCTTTCAATTTCAGAAGTTTCTAGTGCACGCCGACTAGAAATTAATGGCTCAAAAATGGAAACTGGAAAAGCAACGAAAGCGCGCAAATTTGTGCAAAAAGTAAACAAAAACTGGAAATCGATTATTTCCTAATGGGACGACCATGCTTCAGTTCGATTGCACGTCGATGAGACAAGGCAGCTAGCCATCAACCAAGGACCCTTGCATGTATGAAGGGGCCTTGAGTCGTGCTTCAAAAGACACAAATAATGTACCGGCACTGCGAGCAGCATCCAGGCGTTCAGATTCTCTGATTTATTCGATTGCCTACATGGCGTTTGAAATATGGCCGAATTTAGCATTCTGTTTGTGTGTGCAATCTAGTCAAAGTGAATGTCCATGAATCCAACAAGTGGAGCAGCGACGGATGGATGATGTGAGTCACGTGACAGGCTTGTTGGTCATTGCAAATAGCACGAAGCGCATCATCTGCTGGTGACGTCACGTCATGCATCAACGTGATGTTCTTCATCAAGTAGTTTGGCCCAGTTTTTATTTCGTGTATTTGTGCTGGAAAGTTTACCTCCGTGTCCAGAGTCATTGGGGGTCCGCTGGTGGCCGCCTGGCTAAAGCGCGTGGCCATGTTAATCAATTGGTCACGTGGTTTGCCAGGGGGCGCAGCCATTGGCCTCCCAATCACTCTGGATGCCGTGTCTAGATTTGCTCGAGCAGCAAACGAAATATGGTAGGCCTACTAAATACATTTTGAAAACAAAATATATTACACTACCGTATTTGAGACGATAATTAGGCCTACGCATTTATTCACAAATGACCGTGCATGGACTTGACGAGAGCAACATTAGGCAGATCTGTGTGTGTTGTACACCTCGCGTGTTGTAGCGAAACTAAGGTTCGAGCTCAGGTTAGACAAACTGTCATTAAATCAATTGACCTACATGTAAGTGTTGCCTGCCTGCACTTTCCTCCACGACCATTATGATCACTTGAGAAATATTGATTTTTATGGACCTACTGTGCGCACTTCACGCAAGAAGATGCTGCACAATACGATGAGGGAGCAATTCCATTTCTCTAATTACCCAGGTGGCCGGAAACGTGTTGCACGCGGACCACAGATGATGGGTCAATCATCTTTCCATGACTCCACCTTCTTTCAATTCAATTCAATCACTCATGTGTAATGGAGGAATTACCCCCATTTGTCGATGCATTGAGCGAGGACTTCCCCTAATCACGAATTGGTTCCTAATGGAAATGCACTATATGGAAAGTACTCTTAAATGGTGTGTCATGAGTTTGATCGCGTTTGATAATCCATGGGTATTAATTTAGATGTCTGCAATTGAATATTTGACCATTGGCAATCGTTGCCACGAGTAGAAACTACTGTGAAATCGTTGAAAAACTTGGCACTTCTTTGCGATTTGCTACTTATGATCATATGATGCCATTGCAGATTTCAGATTTTCATGAGTTTAGGTGTTGGCTGTCATTTGGCAATGCTTTTGGCAATGCATCAAGGACAAAGGGGCTTAAAGGCGCTTTCGCATCAATGGCTAAAACTACAACCTGGAGCAGACACAAGCGGCGTATAATAAACAAATTTCTATCTCTGCTTAAGTGCATATCTTTGCTTGCTTTGAGCATGAATCGATTTCGTTATTTTATTTGTAGTATTTTTACCAGTGTCGAGGATGATGGATGAGGCTCATGAAAAATCGATAAGACTTATATGAATAAGCTAAAGTGTCCATCATGTCCCGCTTTTATTGACCGTGCGGTTAATTGAGTGTTACGGCCGGCGCGTGACAATGTCTGTTTGCGGCAGTCTAAAATCACTTAAACGAAAGCCCTCAATTAAGCCTTCGTCCAATAAGCATGTACTTAGGATTGTTCTCGATGCAGGCCTAGCTGGGACGCATCAGACCCCGCCATTAATTCAAAAAATGGCGTCATTACACCGTGGCTGCATGATGTGATATATGGCGCGGCTTGAGTCAAGAAAAGAAAATTGGCAATAAGTGGAGCCCGTTGGCTGATTCTCGGCGCTCTTCTGCGATTCCACAGAGACTTTAATTAGGATTTAATGTTGTTTGTGGCACAATCCGCACTAATGGCAGATTGTATTGAGCCGGCCTGCGTGTTGCTTCGATCGTCCAGAAATATTTAGTTTGTTTTGTGCGTGGGATTACGACGATGCGCTATAAAGTGCCGTTGTTGATCGTGCGCTTAAAAGCTTACGCCTATTAGATTAGATGAGCAATCAGTCGGCGAGCTAACAGTCATAATCCAGCTGGGGCGCGTTTCTGGACATGAAGTCGTCGACGACGTTCCATCCATTCTCGATCCTGATTGGACATCGTCGACTCTCCATGTCCAGAAACGGCTTAGACACCTTGACGTAGCTTTAGGTTGGTCCTTCTGAAGATATGGAGGAAATCTTGAGCGCGACTTGAGACTGTCTTAACTCTATAGGACTACATTTTAAAGGATAGCCTCAAGTCGCTTTCAAGTTTCCCTTACAGGCCTTTAGGAGTGCCAATCTTAAGTCTGATGCTTTCTGCGACATGCAAGTGAGGGGACGATTTATCTACGCCCTGACTGAGTCACCTTGGTGGCGGCCTGCGCCAGTCGTGGAATGATGCTGTCCGAGTAGACGCGGTGCGTGCTGAAGGTGGGCTGGTCGACTCGAGCCAGCCGGCGGATCTCCTCCCACTTGTCCTCTCCGTACTCCATGCGGATGAAGTCGGCCATGCTCTCGAGCAGAAGTCCGTACATGATCGCACCTGCAATGTGGACAGACAGGCAGACCACGCCCGATTTAACTCCGATCCTCAAATAACTCTCGATTAGCCTGACAAGCAGCTGTCAAAATCAATGGTCCGAAAGAATTGCACACAAACTATTCGCTTGGCTGCTCAAGCTGCAAGTAATTAATTATGGGCCTTAGAGGATGACGTGCGCCTTTTGAGAATTAAAGGCGCATTTAATTGAGTGCCATACTTGAGACCTAATGAGCCATGCGGTCTCAAAGGGCTGGCGAGAGTTTAAAGCTCGAGGATTTGGCACGGATCTTGTACGTGCAGCCACACTTACCACAGTATAAAACGGAAACCGAGCTGGAGAAATTGGCAAAAGCCCACTAGACCCGAGCCCACGGAGATAAGCAGGGATCATGGCGTGACGCTAAACAGGTGTGAAAGCCAAACAATATGGCGTTTATTTACCCGCATTTCCTCGACCGAGTCCTCAAATAGAACTGCAAAACGAGCCTGAATCCGTGGTCGGGAACTTCCAAAAATAACCCTGCTTGTATTATCATCCGTCCTCACTTTATTTAATTCTCGCCAATTGTATCGTCTTTCCATTGTTTCCACAATGGTTTACATTTTTTAAAATTCTCTTTCAAACTACCTATTCTAGAATGTTTGGGGAATTTTTACTGTTTTGTGTTTTAGAGGTGTTTCAAATACAAATTATTCTCACATTCGGATTCTTCACGAGTTCTTTTACATTCCTTCAAGTTGTTCTAATTTATTTCAAACTATTTTGCATTTTGTAGGTTGTTCCAATTTATTTGAAATTGTTTCAAAACTGTTCTAATCTTGTTTGACTCTTCTCAAATTGTTTGAAAGTATTCTGAAGTTCTTTAAGAACGATTCAAAATTGGTATACAATTTGTAGAATCCTTTTTAAGTTGTTTCAAATTCTTCTTAATATTTTCCTTTAGTTGGGTCTCAATTCTGCTATAGACACTACAGGGTACTAACTATGTAGTTGAGTGACAACCATATGGCTTGCACACTGTACTTGCTGCACTGTTTGGGTCTCAATTCGAGACCCGAGCAGTACAGTAAGTACACCGTTGATAAAGTTAGTGAACTGGATCAGTTGGCTTACCTTGTTCTGTCTTAACGGCATAGATGAGTGGGCGACCGTTCGGAATTCCTGACCGTCAGCAGAATTTCACAATTTGTAATGTTTTCTCTGTTGTTTTTCCAGCAGTTCGACTTGATGATCGACCTTATGTTGTTGTTGTTGTTCACACTCAGACGCTGCCAAAGTCACTTAGTGTGATGTTCTCCACCTCGCAGGCCACAAGGGTGCGCAAAGCAGCTTTGTTTGTCCGGTGCGCTACTGGCCGTGGGACACAAATGGCAGCGCTCGAGGCTCAGGGGGCCAGCAGGTGCCGACTTTCGCCTCAACTGTCACGGGCTGCATCCACACTTGGAGAAGTTGAGATGAGTGAGACAAATCCTGTACGTGCCGGGCTTCATCAAGCAAGCAACGATGAGCTGTGAGTGCGCAACCTATGTGCGCACCGTGAGCATCTTTGCTGGTCCGCGAGGAAAATCAATAGCAGCCGTTCATCTGCAGGAACAGGAACGCACAGGAGCGACTCAATATATATGTGGATTTTTTTACATGCTTCCCGCTGGGACGTCCCTATACTTATGAATCTCGAGCTCGAGTTAAAGATCGCTTCTCCAGCTCTTATCTTGTTCACTTCTTCAATGTGTCGGCTGCAAAACACTCCGTAGACGCCAGCAATTCCTCATTTTATTGGCTCTGATGGCTGCACTCTAGATTGTTTGGGGCAGCCTAGTGCAGATTCCTGAATCGTGACAAACACGTCATGTGTGTGGTTAGAATGCAGTAATTGGCCGCAGAGATTCCTGCAGAGATGCGAGAGAGGGATTTGTGTAATGTGTGTACGAACAGCGATGCACCATCATTATTTGCCTTCAAGTTGGGGACCTAAGTTAGCTAGCTTACGTGGATGCTCGTTTTGACGTCATTAGGCGGCCATTTTATCATCATTGCAACTTTGCAAGTTTGCAACTTTGGAAGTTGAGCCCAAGCTAACTATTTCCACGTACGTCGGACGACCATTTGGGATTCATAGTTATTTTTAGCTGGTTAAGATCCAGTGATGATGAAGAACCACTAGATGGCAGTATTCCTGCCACGGGTCATACGTATCTTCTTGAACTACTTAGATTAAGAATTATATACAATAGCCTGCAAGCAGCCAGTGAGTCCTATGGTGGAGTGACGAACAACGGACAACGAACAGCGACCAACGAACAAAGAACAGCGAACAGTGAACAACGAACAGCGGACAACGAACAGCGGACAGCGAACAACGAACAGCGGACAACGAACAGCGGACAGCGGACAACGAACAACGAACAAGTACAGCTTGGGAGCAGACTGACCCCGCAAAGTAGATGCATGCAACGTTACGCTGCGCCCAATAGTAAACTGAACTTGAGGAATGCATATATGATCTAGTTACATAGTCCTGCAAAACGATATCCCACTTGCCATGTACTTGTCCAAGACTCCCAAGTTATTGTAGAAGTGAGGACCGTGCCTTTTTAGCGACTTCAAATTAATCCCCATCATTGTTGCGCATGGCGTCCAACATTGAAGCTACTGTCGAAGGAGTCGGCCGGTCTGTTGCCATCACGCAAAGCCTAGCAATAGGTTGACATGGCCTTGTTGACTCTGTTCTTTGTCGATTCTGACAATTGTCAGAAGCTCGAGTATCCATCCGCATCTCACCATAAGCAATGCCATGTACTACTCATTTTTTAGCAGTGACAAATTCTCAATTGTGAAGATATTTTATTCTTTGAAAAATGTCAAAGGAATAACAATGCCGCTCGAAAGAGTAATCTTTCGATATGTCACACTGCGCTCTCTTTGTTGACGCTTGGAATTTCAATCCGGTTGGCCTTATTGATTTTGCCTTGCCAATGCCTTTTTGAAAGCATCATCTGCTTCTGACACATTTGTTGAATGTCAAAGTACGCCTAGGCTACTTCTATTTACCAAATGTGTTGGCCGAGCAAGATCTTGAAAATATTTTCCTCTTCTTGTTCTTCTTGGTAAGCTTCAAGGCATCTGGCCTCTGGGGACTGGAACTTTCTTAGCACTTATTATGTGACACTTATCGTTAAAAGCCACTTCATTTGCATACGCTGGGATGTCGCGTGTAGATACTACACAGTCATGTTGTTTGCTTAAAGTTGCGCTTGAATTTCGCCTCTATCCAAGAGACACGTACGTCACTCTGACGTCACTTGAAGGGGTGTGGGCCTGGCTCAGAACAACAATCGCTGTTTGCTCAAATGCTCAGTTGTTGCTGCCAGACAACTGGGCTACTTACTGCATATTGCCTGGTCATGTGCAAACACTGCTCATAAATGCATTATAATGTCATTAGACACCATTATCTGCATTATTCCCACTTCTTGCTTTGTTTGTCCTTGGATGAGGCACGGGGGCCCTTGTTTGTTTCACGCGCATCTATGTGTATACACTTGCATAATATTCCCTCATATATATGTACGGGATTATTATGGAAACCACTGTGCAGCACATTAGCTCAAGTGTCAGTTTGTTTTTATTCTTTTTCTCAGAATTATGGAGTCGTTAAGCGTAATAGCAAATAAAAATGCTTCCCATCATTAGGCTCCAAAGTGCTCAAAAAGCATTTTTGTTAGGCCCTATAAAAATATTGTTCGCGAATGTAGGCCGGAAAGTTCGCATCATCGAGCTTGGAATTTTGCGCAAAGTAAGTGAGCCGTGCGCTTAACGACGCGCGGCGTTTCGAGTAAAATTAGGCAATACGCCGAATCATATGTTTTCCTATATAGTTACTAGCTAGAGATGCTCTTGTGACGACATCCTTGCATTTTTTTATTATTACTATTTTATATTTCATTCAAAAGTAGACCTACATGTAAATAAGGTACATGTTTATATATACCTATCGGTATTAAATACCTTTAGGAACTTATATTTTGTATTACAAGTAGTTTTATGTTCATTTACTATCTTTACATTTATTTATTTATCTAGGTCTATTTTTCTTAAAATGTAACTGTGATACATTGATAATTAATCTGGTCTTTTCGCAGTTGTCCTAAATGAGGAAATCATTATTTCCTCATTTTTATACAACTCCGTAGGCCTACTTACTTGAATAAAAGTGATGCAACATTTGCATTTTGCACAAATATAGATACGGTTTGCGTGCAACGCGCAGTGTTGCAAAGCTCTTGGGCGTGGCTAGATACTTCGCCTAAATTGTGTTCTTGTGTGTTGCAGCCAATCCGGACCCGCATGACTGACGTCATTATGGCAACAAGACAAATGAAGAAATGCAGCAAAAATCCAGTCTGAAGTACTCTGAACTCTGAAGAGTGAACGGGGGAGGAGTGGCTTTCGTATTTGATCCCAAGATGGCGGCCACTAAGAAGGTGACATTGAGCAGCGACGAGATCTTCATGCTTATCGAGTTGGTCAAGAAGAACCCTCCGATATGGAATTCCAGAGACCTGAATTACTACAAGAAGGAGCACCGACTGGAGGCCTTGAATTCCATCGCGGCCGTCATCAAGCTCTCACGTAACTATCAATTTAAATCACCTGCAACTTAATTAGGCTAGCTGCATGGTTGACCTAGCTGTACTGATTCGCATTGTGCGATTTTTATCACGACGCGACCTTTTGCCCGAGAGCAGCTGATGAGACCAGTTGTGGCAAACGCGTTAGTCGGGTCGCGCGATAAAAATTCCACAATACGAATGCCATTGAGTGCAGAGTGCCGTAGGCTACATTCAGTGCAGGCATGATATCGATTTAATGATTGATTGATTTATTTCTAGCCGAAGACGTTGAAGCGCAATGGCGCTCTCTGCGCTCCAGTTTCGGACGCGAACTGCGTAAAAACGCCGAACAAAACGAACGCGGAGTTTACAAGCGGAAGTGGAGGTTCTTCAAGCGTTTGGAATTCCTTCGAGATACCATCCAGCCCAGGAAGTGCCTGAACGTGTCCCGGAATCCTGTAAGTATAATTGATTTCAATCCCCCATGTCCTCGCGACGCGGCACTTAGTCGTCCGGAAGACTACTATATGCGTAAATGCCATTTTTGGTTGGTGCAAATAATCAGGTGAAACCGGGTCGAAAACCGCTAGAGGGTTTCCAGCTGACGTCCGTTCCTCTGTCGCCGCTGGACAACTCACAGCCAGAGTCGCTTCAGCTGGACGTGGACCCGAACTCGATCCAGCAGTACGAAATAGACCAGAAGCCGCTGCTGCATGCATTGGGTGCCGTGGACATCGACCAGGAGGAAGATCCGGAGAAGTTCGTCTCGTCCGTGTCGGCGTGTTCGGGCCGAGAACGGCGAGGTAGGTCTCCGTTGACGCCTTCCCAACGTCGTCCAGCGGCTCTCTCGGACGTGTCGCGATCTACTCCCGTCTCGTCTTCGATGGCCTGTTCGGCGAATAACAACAACTACAATGTGACGCTCGCTGATGCTCCGTCGACATCCAGAAAGATCAAACGCGACAAGGACGACGCGCTGGACGTCTTCAGCCTCGCGGCCAGCCAGTTGTGCGGCTCCAAGAAGCCGGACTCGGTGGCCAGCACGTTCGGACGCTGGGTCGGCACGGTCCTCAACGAGCTGCCTCGGCGAGCTCAGCTGGACGCCATGCAGAAGATCAATGTGATACTTTTCGACGTTCAAAATAACCAACTGTGAAGTGTCTAAGCTGGTAAAGTGCCTGATTATTCGACGTCCCAACTAGAAAAGCTAACTGCCGTTAACTCGAATATTTAGCTGCAGTTAACTTTTCTAGTGAAACGTAGTGCGAGTGTATTAAGTACCGGTAGCAGTATGCTTAATTTCGTCCCAAATAATTTTTTTTTTGTTAGACATTGACCAATGAAAATGGCGAATAAATCCTCGCAAAATTACATGATACTAATTGTTTGCAGTGCCTGATTTCCAATAGAATTTTGACTGCAGTACGATGGCCCTGAAGGATAATCGGAAAACAGTTCAATGCGGAAATTGTTTTTAAATTATCCTCCAGGGCCGGGTCAAATGACACGTAAATGTTACTACCAAAACAATCCAAGTTTGAAACAAAGTGAATTTAATATTGTCCATGTGCTTTTACACAGTTGTCCAAAGTGAAAAATTCAAAAATCAATTTTGCTTTTGGTTCTAGCGTGTCCGCAGCCGAAGCCGCTCGACGTCGGCACGTCGTCGAACAGGTCTTCCTGGCTCCTGCTCGTGGTCTCGGGGAGTTCCGGCGGAAGGTGCAGGACCTTTGGATCATTAATGTGAAAGTGTGAAAAATGCGCTTTAAATCCTGCTCAAATTGAAAATTCCTCAGAATGGGAGTGACCTCAATGGTGAACTTTCGTCTTCGCAGTTTGAATGCGAAATCAGTGGATGGTGGCCGATATGAGTGAAGTGTGTTCAAAGTAGGCACTTTGATCACGTGGAACAACCCTGAAAATAAAATCAGGCACGTAAGCAATGGGACGTGTGGTTTTTTAGAAATTCAAATCATTCTACCCTGATAGTCTTTGAAAATGGGGTTCGTGTCTTTGGCCGAGTCCGCGAACGATTCTAGGCGGATCACAGCGTCGCACAATTTCTCGATTCGCTTCACCAGCATCTTTTCCTGCGATACAAAACGCTTGTTGGTCTTTGATTTCATATGTTTCTCTATGGCCTGTGTTATAAGTTTGTTCGTTTGTTTGCCTATGTAAATCATTTAATATTTCACTCTAAACAAAATAATCACCATCAGGTGGACTGGAACAGTGAGAAGGCAAGTGGCGCTCGAAGACCTCACCAAAGCCCGGAGGCAGTAAAGGAATTTGCAGAAGGAAGTTGCGTCGTCTGCCGGATGGTCCCAGAGAGACGATCCCAATGACAGCAGGCCGACCCTCATCAGATTTGGCGGGTTGCTTTTCTTGTCCGCAGTTTCCAGCAGCCGCGTTTCAACGTACTTTTGCAGTTCAGTAATCAGTTGAGTGTAATAGCTCCTACCAAATGGAAGCTTTATTCGTTGAAATAAACCCATAAGATTGTAGAGGCAAAAATATGAAGTCTTAAAGCATGTCCCTGGTCCTACCTGTTTTTTTCGCAGTCATTTATGGAGAAAATCCTGGGGTTCGCAGCTTCGACCATGTCGGCGGCCATGTTTTGGCTCAGATCAAATGGGCTACTCGCAGCGCTGGTGCAAGTACGAACTTCCGGTAGATTCCGGTACTGCCAGGCAATCTTCAGGCCGCCTTCATTGGTTTTCTGCAAGACCTCTTCAGATTGTTTTGTAGCTTCCGAGTCTGTCGCCAGGCCTGGAAGTTCCTGCATGGTAAGAAAATAAATTAATTTTACAACATGTTTCTTTGTTACATTATTTCATTTTTTGCAATTCTGAATTTGCAATTAACGTCCAGAGCCCCTTCTCAAATTTCGTAATTTTAATTACCTCGAAAATTGCATTTGTCAAAGCCACGTTTGTTCCAGTTTTGAGGACTTAATTGTTGATCTAATCAAAGAACGTTGAAGAACTGCAATTTATAAATTGACGAATAACCTCTACTGACCTTCATTATATTGGAGATGTTCTTCTTGCTAGCCACAAATAGTCCATTACGAGACGAGATTCCTTCCGACAAGAAATACTTGAAGATTATTTCGGCGAAGCCCCCAGTCTGGTCCTCCTCTGAAAATTAAAACAAGTGATCAAGAAAAGTTTGAAGTGTTAAGGTAGGCATCGAATGCAAAACATGTCCAAATAAACATGCCCCTTATGATTACCTATTAACACAACGGATCCAACACGAATACCTCCACCTGGAATTCAATTTAAAACAATTATGGCGTGACAAAGATAGGCTACAACATAAAGGCTATGGATTTTTAGTTTAAGGTAGGCCTACGAACCGATTCAGCTTTAGATATAATCTAAAGAAGATATTTGTTTATTTTAATTTATTGTAATTGATAAACATTTAGTCATTTAATTGTTTAATATATTCTGAACACCCTGTATGTATTATATCACAAATACAGGGTGACTAGGATTATATCGTATAAAATACAGGGTATCTAGGATGATGCCTCATATACACTCCGTACAACGTACAGGTGTCTAGTATTATATAATAAATTTAACCCTAGACACCTTGTATTTTTATATAACAAATAGAATCCTAAGCACCGTGCAGTTTTTATGTTATTTACTAACTTTCCTTAATTTAACAGGTTTGTAGACACCCTGTATTTGAACATGAGTGTCGTCTGCTAGAAACAACTGCAGCGCCACCTGCTGATTGTTGGTGGAACTAAAAGGCCTACCAAGAACTGAATCGATAGACGGAAGACCGGACGATACGAATGGACGCTGATAGTTTCTAGCCGATAAATGTGAACTCCGTTGACCGGGGGACGATGGCGCCGGCGTTTTACGCTGAAACGACATTGTTCCCGCTTAAAACTTGGAAAAACACAAGTGTGAACTACCATATAACGTGCGCTGTAGAGCAGACGACGGATGCATCGGCGAAGAAGGGCGAACACGGTATGTAAGACCGTGAGGGCGAATTAGCTCTAGGGCGAATGCAACAAGAGCGCCACCTATAAATCAAAGCTACGTACTTGATGGCGTGCCACTGCCGCCAAATCTGAATTTTGAAAATTCAAAATTTCCAATTGGAGTGAACGGCCATGTGATCGACAAAGGGCAATGTATTACTGTATTAGCCAAAAGGCAAATATTAAATTCTATTTAATTATGAATCTTAATTACTTTGTGCTGTAATATGATATTTACAGGGGTAGGCATAGCTATATTTTTTAAATAATAATGGCAATTTGTATTTTCTAATTAATTTAGAACATGTGAGGTGCCAAAGAGAACGACCAGGATATGCCAGAATCGTCGAACACGGCTGCTGAAATGCAGAAGCCAAGGCATGCAGAGGTAAAAGGATTCATTATGCCTCGCTTGACTATTCTAAAATATTCAAATGGTAATTACATACTCCATTTAATTCCTGTTCCTATATGAATTGGAATTAAATGAAGTATGTAGGCCCTAATTATATAACGTCCCTTGATAACGTCTTCTCAAATGATTTTTTCCCCACAAAAACCAGTCTGCAAATGCAAAAAGAAACCCATTAACTTTCGCAGCGACATCTGGTGTCGAATTTCACTTTATTAACACTGCGTCTACGTAGAGCCATTCTCCCGTGCTGCTTTGAGGCATCTCTTGAGCGTTCGCTGGTTGGTGGCGCCGCCTGCCGACGCAGTACCGACCTATTCGCCTATAGTGACAGTGCTGCCAAATCTAAAAGAAATCTTGCATTCGAAAAGCGGCCATAAATGATGAAAATATCGGCAAAATATTTACAAAAAGCCATAAATATATTAAAATATGGGGAAAATATTGATCGATGATTATCGGACATCCGGACGTTGTTGGAAAAGATGATTTATCGCAATCTAGGGGATATTTGTCCAGATAGGGAAATGTACGGCAGCACTGGGAAAAGGGGAAGCCGGGAGGGGAGAGGCAGGCGATTGGCTGATTTCTACGCGGGAATTCGCGAGGGGCTGCGGATGAATGGACTGCGCTGGCTCCGCCCCTTTTCCCACGCGAGCTGCTGCTGCTGCTCAACCAATTCCCCCCTCTCGCGTTCGTTCGTTTTTCTCCCCATTCGCAAATCCAACATGGCGTCCGCGCGTTAGTTCTACTCGGCGCTTCTTCTCCACAATTTCGCGTCCGTTTTTCGCCGTCCGAAAACCGCAATCGAGTTGTACGGCCGTAGTCGCGCGAGTTCGTCGAGCAAACGCGTGTCGGTCGGTCGGTCGATTGCGCGCAAATTCCAGATGGAGCGCGAAGTGGATATGGGAGACGACGCCTTCGTTCCACCCGGGGGTGAGTTTTGGCGCCATCGCGCGAAGCCCTTTTCGCCTCCCTTTTCTTGTCCGCGCGTTCGAAAAGCGCGTCTCGTGAACGACGCCCGCGTCCGTTCGTTCGCTTGCAAGGTCCGCCACGCGACGTTCCATTCGCGGCGCGCAATTTCCTAACGTTTTTGGAACGTTTCCGTGCGGAGGTTTTTGAATTTTCAAAACGCGGAACGAACAGAAGAAGGGAAAAAGAATGCGCTTTTAGGCCTCGTTTGGAATGAACGAGGGGGCCATTTTGAATCGTATTGCATGGCCGGGAGGCCCGAGGCGAGGGGTGGCGGCGGCGGAGGTGGGTTAACGGCACAGGCGAGGGAGAGCGGCGTGCTGCGAGGCTATGTTTTCCTATGAAAGTATTTAACCTTGCCTCACCCCTCAGGGATAGGCCTAGTGCGCACCCATCACTCAAAATGAAATGCGCGCGCCGTTTGGGGGTGAGCGGAAAAAATACAGGCCGACCGCCCCTCGCCCTTCTCTCCCCCTCGCACGCTAGGCCTGCCTCGCTGGGCCCACTGTGTGGGGCGCATTGCACGAAGTGAGCAATTTTGCCCTTTGCAGTTAGGCTTAGGCGAGGCTTAGCATGATGAACGTGCAGTATTGGGGTTGCGAAGCTGCTTTCACACGGCCGAATTACATTCGCGTACAAACTCAATCCCGTGACTATACCGCCATCATGCGCTATTTATTCGCATACTAGGCTTAGCTCAATTGTGATCACGTGACTACTCGCGTGCTTGCTGGTAAGAGGGGAGGCGCGTCACGTGATAAGTTGGCATGCGAATGTCGCATGGAAATTCGCTGCGAACATTTGATGTCCATGCGATGCCATAGTGATGGTTAACCCTGCTGTAAAGATCGTTTCACATGAACGAATTTAGCGGCGAAATTTCCTTATATTCGCATAGTGACTCATTGAGTCACCACTAGCATGTGATACATGAGCCACGTGATGAGTTCGCGTGCGAGTTTAACGGAAATTCTCAGCGAAAATTCCCCCCATGTCCGAAGTTGTCGCGTGCGACTTGCCCACAACGCGAGATGGACCGACCAATTGTTGTCAGGGCAAGTCGCACGCGACCGTCGATGAGACTTGCGACTTTAAGGCAGCATTCGCAAGGGGCGATTATTTTCTATGAGCAAAATGCGCCTTTGTAGCGGTACTTTGTAGCGTGTTCTGGAGAACAGTGGACTGCAGATGCGATAGTAACGACAGTAGTTGCATTAGGCCTCGTCCCGTGCAACTGTTTAGTCGGACTCAATGAACTCTGGAGTGTGAATGGATGCGCTTGTTGACGTTGTGCAGCAGACGCGCGCATCCTAGAGGCTAGAAGATTCGTAAACTAGCCTGGGCCGGGCCTATCGTTGAGCACGACGATTGCGCTATTTCCTCTCGGGCTCTGGGTTCACTGGAATCTGCGAGTTGTTTCTTTCTTTTGGCTGAAGCGTGCCAGTTGATCATTTACGGCCTGGCGTCTTCGCTCGTTCAGTGAAATCTAAAACATGCATTTGTGAGCTGAGCTGCGCCAACGCGTAGGACCGATCTTAGCTTGGTTGCGATTATTTTACGCGTTCGTCAAGGTCCAAGTTACTTCAAGTAATCAAGTGTTCAATGTTACGCAAGCAGAGATATGATCCCGTAGGCCTACACGAGTAAAGTTCAAACGTTTGCTATTTTATGCCACATGTTTTTTGCTTCAGGTTCCAGTTTTAGCTTTGGCCGTGAACGGTGTTCAAGCTGGCTTTGGCGCTAAATCTTAGAATCAAATAAACGTGAATATCTAATCAAATAAAAATCTTAAATCAACAAATGCAGGTTTTATCTGTTATTCAGAATGCGCCTTTAGGCATAGCTCTGTTTTCTGTTTCATTTATTTGTAGAGCTGTGTTTGGCCTGCGCTTTTTTCTTTCCAATTGCCGTATTTTGGTGTAAACAGCGTTCTTCCTGAACGCTTGCAGGGCCCGGCTACTATAAAAGCTGATCAATAACGCCACGGACGCGTTTATATGCTGAGCCTAGCCTAGGCGAAAGCATAATCTGCTTGGCCTGAATTTCAAAATTAAAGGTGCATCTGCTACAGTGTAAACGACAGACACTAAAGGCTAGTTGTGGTGGCGCGATTCGTCTCAAATCGCTAATTGCGTCAGCTCCCTCGCACAGTAATTCTCGCTTTGCGATTACCATCAAAATCAGTGATCATCTGCAGTCACACTCGATCCTCCTGAATTTTCGCAGTAATCTCCCTTCATGACCGGAAGTTGCTGAAGCTGTCTCGACATTTGCATTTGTCGATTCCGCCCTTAGCTGTTTTAGCTTGTGTTGTAAGCTGGACGCTTGTGTCCTCATTTTTGCCGTTAGCCTAGATTTGAAGTTGCCTTGAAATTGTGTCACGCTCGCCCTCGCCTTCTGCTGCGCCATCATCGTCATTCCATTCCGTAAACTCAATTGTTGCCAGAAATGGACCGGATGGGAAAGCGACGAGCGAGCCCGGGCCCAACAATAGGCCCGGCGCTTTGACAACGATGGGCATTTCGTAGATGCTTGATGGTCCACTTTACGAGCGTTTCGAGTCTTCCCTCTTGCCCCCGGCCCAGTGGTCGAGACAAAGAACTGAGGAGTCTTGACTCGGCGCTTATTTACGACTATGTTCACTACTACCAGGTGTCCGAGCGAGAGTTGCGGACTGCGATTCAAAGTAATTACCAGCAACCACTCTCGCTCGGACGGTGCATTGTAGAGGCAATCCTGCAGAAGCGATGCTGTACGGTACCATTGTACATTACATTATTACTGGTAATGTACAGTGGATAAGTCACGATCAAAGCTAAAACCAGAACCCGCGGCTAAAAGATTTGGATTAAAATGGCCAACTTTTTTTTCTTTGCTTGAGCAATGAACATATCTTAGCTCGCATTCAAATTTGAAATGCATGACATTTGTAGGCCTATAGCCTATTATTAGCATTTATTTTAGGCAATGGTAGCCTACAGGATCACCCATCCTATTTGTGGTGAATGCGTGAGACACAACCAAACAAGATAAGATAGGCTTTGGCGCATCTTTGCTCAGCAAATTCAGCCTTTACTGCGAGCAAAAGCTGAATTTGTTGAGCAAAGATGCGCGTACCTGCAATAGCTAGGCCGACGTTGGTATTCCTTGGGCTTGCGAGGAAAACTTGAACTGTCCTAACGCCATTGGATTAGATTGGACATACAGGACTTCTCAAGTCACGTTCAAGTTTTCTTCAAGTTAGGATATACTCGTAGCAACCTTAATCTGCCCATCTCTGTGCGCCCTCAATGTATATTTGTTTTGCTTCTTTCGCAATCCTACAGGGAGCCATTTCCCGCCCAGTGCTGACAGCGTCGCCTCTCTATTCAGCAACAAGGACGCCACGATGGCCGAATCGTCCGCTTTCTTTGCGCTCAACCTGGAGCATTTCGCGGACAGCACGAACATCTTTAACAGGTCAGTCGCACTTCGCGACTTAACGGACTTGTGGCTGCCTCCTTGAGGGTTGCTCTCATGAGGAAAACTTCACATCTATTCAAGTCCATCGTATCCAATGAGGAAAAGTTGAACCCGACTTGAGGCTCTCTTGAATCATAGAATTGCATTGGGAAGGGCAGTTTCAAGTTGCGTTCAAGTCATGCCTATAACTCTAACGCTCAAACGCTTGTAGACAGTCTCAAGTCACGTTCAAGTAGTCCTTACTCACTCATAAGCATTATTGATGCGAACGTTTGTGTCTTTGTCAACGAATTAAGGCAGATTGCTCATGCCTATTCCGTTTTCGTGCTTTGTATACATCGTCAAACCTAGCTGCGTCAATTGAGTCCTGTCGTAATTGGTCTAGTTAAATAATGCCAGCCACTGGTTAGTTTAATAGCTTCCAGCTTTAAAACTACTGGCCTCGTGTCCCTAGTGCTTTGCCTGTTTGAGACGAGTCTCAAGAGGTCGTGGACCTCTGTCACGGCCTTTACCCAAGGGCCTGGAGAATTATCGATTATTAAGGCGCGTTCGCAACGCAGCGATTTATCCTGTGCGAATTCCGGTGCTGCCGAATTACAAGTGCTGCTGGGAATATAGGCCTAGTAAAAATTTCATGAAATTATGTTAGGCTTAGCTGCCTCGCAGCATTTCCCCATTCTGACATTTTCCCATCGGGTCAATCTGGTAATCTTAGTTGATGCTGTAACATGCAACAGTCATCAGGTCATCATCCATCATCTCGGGTCTAGTCTATTAGATGTAAGAGTAGTGTTGCACGCGTGGGAAAAACCCTAGAATTTTGGCAAGGGAAAATTGGGAAATTTGGGGAAAAACACATTGGCAACAGCGCAATCACTTTTGGTATACATCATATCTTTGATTACATGTAACCGTAATGAATTATCTATTATCTCTGTTCTTATTTAGGCCTACTCAATCCATAGCCTCGTCACAAGCGCTATGCCAAGTCATTGGTAGGCCTAGCCGCCTATGCATTGCGAAACAAAGCTCGAGTGAGAAATTCATCAGCCATTCTATGGCTTGATCTTTTCTGTCGAACAGCATTATAAAATGACAGAAAATAGGGAATGACAGAAAGTAGCGAATAGTGCTGCACGCATGGGAAAAAACCTGGGAATTTTGGGAAGGGAGAATTTGGCCTACTATATCTAGCGCGTGCGGTCGTGCTCATTCTAAAATGGAATGTATTTCAATTTGAAATTGGAATTTATTTGAGGAGACTAGTGACGCCTGTCACGTGATAGGCACAATTAAAAAATCTTTCTAAAAATCGCGTTGAAAAGGCAGAATTCAACCCTGAGTTCTATCTAGTGTTGGCGTAGCACAGTGGTTACGCCCATCGCCCCCACGGTCCCACCCAATCCAGCGTTTTCAGGATCGAACCCCTTGCCGGCCATCTATTAAACTTGGTGGGGCTTAAGGAAGTCTCGTGGGTTCGTCCCCCTCTCCGTTTACGAGGGCCATGGCATTGGCGCCGTTTCTGGCGTCAGCGCCAAAAATGCATTTTTTACAAAAAATTCCAAAAATCCTCATTCTTTTCTATATATTAGAAGCCCCGCCCACTTCTTCCACACCAGGGTTTGAACCCTTACACCTCTGAATTGGATGGCACCTTGGGGGTGATGGGCGTAGCCACTGCGCCACGCCAACACTAGATGCAGTTCAGTGTTGAATATAGAGATATAACATGTGACAATTTACTATTTATTGTGAGATGTCGGGAAAGCGTCCTTATGAGGTCCAAAACCCCATGTTGAGTCTATTGGGCTAACAGGAAGTTACCCAGAGCTCTATGTGGCCAACCTGCAGAAGTTGACCTATGCAGCATGTTGAGTCTTAAGGGCCACCTGTAAGTTGTCTAAAACTTATATTTGTGTTGGGCTAACCGGAAGTGGTCCACAGACCGTGTTTTGTTCAATAGGGTCAACTTAAAACAGTTTCATACCATGGGCGCCCTAATTCTGATAATATTTTGTCCGATTGTGTATTTTTGGAATCCAAGAGATCGTTTATCGATTCATCTTACTTAAAAGTTGTAATTCATGTATGTCACTTAAGAATTATGACCGTTGTGCTTTGTCCTACATGATTTTTGGCTGACATATGTATGCTATGACGCAAATCACAAGATAAACTACCCTCAAAACTCCCTCAAATATTCCGGGCATTTTTGTTTCCTTAGGCCTTCAAAAACAAAAAAGTTGTCAAAAAATAGTTAAAATGTTCAGAAATCTTGCAAAAAAATACTTAAAATGTTCACAAATCGGAATATATCAAATATTCATTTCAGTTATCGATGCAGATCGATACAATTCGATACAGGGGCCGTTTTGTGTTTTTTGCTAATGTTTCAGCAAAACAAAAACAGATATTTGGGATTAATGGCCGAGTTAGGTACCCTGTTTGTCTGCGTGTTATCTATGCATATCGATAATGGCATAACCGAGTTCCCAGTTCCCTATTCGTCGAGTCGGCCATCTTACTTTTTCATTGGCAAGATGGCTTAAACTCGCGAATTGCGAATCCTGGCATTATCTGTTATATCTATCGGGTACGGTAAGTCACATATGCCGATGCTATCCTGTGCGTTGTGCACTTATCGCCTTGTTTACATCCATCTTAACTAGGTCAAATATATTCGCCCGCCCCACAGCGCCTCTATGGCGGGGATAACCGCAAAAAATCACTTTAGTGTAGGCCTAGTGTAAATGAATGGAAAAAAGTGTAGTGTGTAACTAAAAAGTGATTTTCGGCGGTTATCCCCCGCCATTGTGGCGGTTTGGGGCGTGCGAATATAGTTGACCTATTGCTTAATCACATTTGTCTTGCCTCATTTAATGTGGACGTTGCTCCCGTCAATCTGTCTTTCTTAACGTACATCGTTGAGAAACATATTGAGCGACATTACGAGAAATTACGACGCGAAAATGCCGGTCGTGGAAGATGTGGTCAACGGCGAAGCTTTGCCGCAACCGTCCAAAGTGTCTGAAGGAAATGGAAAGGCGGCTGGCGGATTGTTGCCGGACCGCCGCCGCGAGCGCCTGTGGCGGAGCATCATCACCGTCAATGTTTTCGTATTTTTCCTCAATCTGGGCTTCTTCCCCGTCCTCTTGTTGCAGACATCGCTCAACGTCGAGTACGGCTCAGCCGCGCTCTTCTGCCTGGCCAGCCTGGCCATCCCAGTCTGTTTCTTCGGCAAAATGGCTGGCACGTCATTGAGTTTAATTGCTTGCGGAACGTCCTGTAAAGTGGAAACCTCGTGTATTTTTGTTTCATTTGGAATTTTCAAGTTTGAAAAGAATATTTCAAATTTGCAGATGAAAACTTTTTAAGAACTTTTTCATTTTCTTGACAGCATAATTTCAATCACATTAGACACATCCTGTAATTTTAGTCTTATTTAATTCATATGAATATGATATAGCAGCATTGTGCTTTGTGCAAAAGCATTTATGCTTCTCAAAATAAAAAAATTAGCTTCCAAACTGTGCATTTCTG
>JAQIYI010000017.1:0-50188 GCA_034700265.1 Polyzonium germanicum
TTCGAAGTACACGTTCCATAGGAGCTAATATCCCTCTAGTCTTGCTTAGCTTATTTCCATGAAAAAGTATTTAAAACATTTGAAAGTTTGTTAACAAAGTTTTTCAAATATAATTAATTAAATATGGATAACTACTTAAGATTCTCGGCCAAAAAATTGCCACAAATTTCAGCTATTTCAAAGGTTCCAATATTTGTCTACGCCGAGCGTGGTAAACCGAGCTCAATTGCAAAACAAGATGGAAAAAAAGATCAGGATCAATAATTGATTCTGTACAATAGGCCTACACTTAAAAATCCAAAATACAGTAAGTAGTTCGAGTGTGCCAAAGACAGAGGCTAATTTCCCGATACATAATTAATAATTTCATGATTTGGCTAATTTTGACGTTGTGAATATTTTCTAAATTAAAAAAATAATCACGCACAAAACACGTTATAAAACGGCTGGCAACACAGACGCCACGTCCTGTGACCGAAATTGTATCTTAAGTGGCAGCTCAGTTCCATTCGAAGTGGATTATCTATTTTCGATTCCACATGAAATGATTACTACTAATTAGAAATCATCAAATAATGGGTGGAGAATAAAGTTCGGTTATAAAAAAACTAAAAAAGTGAGATTCTAGTTTGTAGAATATAAAAAAAAATAATAATAATGCTCATGTAAGCTTTTTGAGTCGCCTGAAACGTCATTGGCCCACAATGAAAAGTACGGAGGGGAATAAAATAAGACAAACGTGGGGGA
This sequence comes from Polyzonium germanicum, assembly GCA_034700265.1. Classification (NCBI taxonomy): domain Eukaryota; kingdom Metazoa; phylum Arthropoda; class Diplopoda; order Polyzoniida; family Polyzoniidae; genus Polyzonium; species Polyzonium germanicum. The sequence goes on from JAQIYI010000017.1 coordinate 748, forward strand.
AGTTAACGTATTGACTAACTAGGCTACTCAACTAATCTCTGGCACCGATCTTATAAGTAGAAATTTTTTTTCCTTTTTTACCAAACTCTTTGTCCGATAAACAACAGACCGAGGCAGAATGCCAGAACAGAGGTGACGGTCACCTGCATGCTGGATGTCGCACCACTTACCGACCTGGAGCAGAAAGTCTCTTCGAGATCGTCGTAAAGGTCCTTGCCAAGAAGTTCGCGGACTGACGTGCCATCAGCGACACTACTAAGAGCAGTTGCGGAATCCTAGAATGAGGAAAACACAAATAAAATTAAGACATTTTCTTATAGTCTATTTTAATCCTCTAACTTGAAAAAGCTCAAGGCCGTACTCATGCAAGAAGTGGTTTGAGGGAGTTAAACACGCGTCATCTGTGATGAATGACTGTCAAGTTTAATGGTCCTGCGTACGGCCTTGAAAGTTTTAATCTTAAAGCTACCTTGAAAAGCAAGTCCTTAGTCTCGTTGTATTTTCCAAAGAGCTGAAACAATTGCTTCGATGGTGCAAAAACGTTGGCTGCTTTAATAAGCATCAGCTGCAGATCGAGCGTGTTGGTGGCGGGCGTTTTGGCCAGAACCTGATGCGAAGCAACTCGAGCCCAATTGCAACCTTCGTAGTCACCAACCGGACGTTTAGTGCCATCCAAACACAAAAGCTCGTAGTTGGCGGAGAGCAGACGGATCGCCCAGTCTGCTTTCGAACGCCCGTCCGTGTTCTCGGGAACGGTGGTGTGTTTGACAAAAGCCACGTCACCGTCTCCTTCAACGAGACAGCGAAAAGCTCCGGAATATCCATAGTAACGCTCGTCAGCACTTGCTTCACACTTTTTCTGACCTGCAAACGTACAATGTATTTTAAAAAAATTTAGAACATAAAAATCCAACAAAATAAACTTTTGCGTAAAATTGCGATACGCACCCTGCTCGTTTCCTGCGCAGAGTGCGCACAAGGAATCCTGACCAACGGCGCCTGGCACGCAACTGGGACCAAAGAATTTAGCGACAGACTCTTCAATAAAGCAGCCATTACCCGTGACCAAACCTCTCTTTTTTAGCTCGCCAATTGGAACGTTCCAGCCGGCAGTGCGACCAAAACCAGTGTGACACGATTTTCGCCCTTATCAAATAGCAAAAAAAGATAATTTTAAGAAAGAAAATAAGGATATAAACTAATAAATCTATAAGAACAATAAATAAATACATAAAATGTGGACAACAAGAGTAGGCCTACAAATCAAACAATTGTTAACCTTTGAGACTCTCCATGTTCGTCACGTTGGAATCCTTCTTGACAACTGCAACGGCATAATAAGACAAAGAATCCTTGCCATAGACTTCAGACAAGATCGGCTTCAAACCGTAGATTCTGAAATTAAACAAACAATAAGAATTAGAAATGTTAAATATGGATCCATTCTAATTGTGCGACTTCTACGGTGGTTTTCGTGGTTTTATTTGAAAATTTGACGTTCGTAACAGTGCTCGTAACACGAATTGAAGAATGAAGATGAAATTTCAAATAAAACCACGTAAGGCAGCGCAGAAGACAGAAAACCTTGACGTTATACGCTTTGCGCTCACTTGCTGCCAAGAAGAACGTCACCACTGTCAACGGTGATGAAGTCAGCCTTGCCATCGCGAATCGCGGAAAAACATTCAACGTTCGAATTCTCCAGGTGGCACTCGATGTTCGGTCGAAGTTGTTGAGCAAACGCGGCCACTTTGAAGTCGTGACACTTGTCGTGCTCTAACTGCGACGTGACGCAAAAACGAGCGTACTTTTCGCGGCATTCCGACGGTAGAGGCTTGTCGATCGTGATGCGGAACTTGTCTACCCAAAACAAAGATAAAAAGTTAAATCAGCCATGAGACCGATCTCCTGTTAGTAGGCTACTTCATTCACATTAAAAGATCGACTAGAGGATGGCCAGGGTGTTTGTTGAAAGATATGTCATTTTATTAATTATTTTTTTATTGCTTTAATTTTCTTATTCTATATATTTGTGTAGAATATTTTTTTAGTTTATCCATCCCGATCATCAGATTACTTTTCTAGTGCGAATGGATCAAATAATTGAAAATAAATCTTGTCATCTTACATTTATCAAGAAGCTCGATTATTGGATCCTGCTCAGTGCTTAGCGCAGAGACGGTATTGCTCGACACGAGGGTCTTCTCAAGCCAAGAAGGCTTCTGCACTGGAAATAGAGAGAACGTCTGCAAGACCGCCGAGCGTATTTCCTGCATGTCTTGGTCTTGTCGAGCGACAATCACGTTGTTGGGACGAGCCGCCCAGTAGCACGGCTGCTGCGAATCGACGGCGACAGATGAGCCGTCGGGGCACAGCACCGCGTAATCCCCTTTGTTGGGAATCTGGCGGAAGAATTCGTCGAGGACTGAAAGTTTGGTGAACGCGACGTCGGCGTTCGTCTTTGTCAAGCAATTCAGAGCTCCTTTGTAGCCTTCGTACTCTTCCACAGGACCTTCGCACTTGGACTTGCACAGAGAGCACAAGTTATTTTTGGAAGATTCTACAATCGAGAAGAAAAACTTTCTCGCATCCTTTTTTGTTTGTCCAAATTTACATTTTGTAACAATCGATTTGAAGATTACTCAATATAGTGTCGAGTTTCTTATCGGAAGTCCAGTTGCCAGGAACGCAGCTCTGATTGAAAAACTTGGAGACTGCTTCCAGCTCGTCACATTCGGGACCCATGACACCGGGAGTGGTTCTCAAAAAGGAGATCGGAATGGTCCATCCAGCGTTTCGTCCGTAGCCGGTGTGGCAGGATCTCTTGTTCTTCAAGTCCTTGAGCGAATTGATCTGAGAACTTCTCTTGACCACTGCGATGGCCTCGTACATGATGCCTGTAAAATGAATGTCGAGATGCCATTTAAGGAAAGCTCAAAGGTGACTAATCTTGGTATCACTAGTATTTAAGAGCGTTATGCCTGTAGGGATACAGATTTAAGTCTAGACCAATATCATGCAAATAAAAACATCAAAAACAAACTGGACTAACCATGAGTCTTCCCATCGAGTTCTTCTTGAACGATAGGGGCCAAAGTGTAGTTGAGAAAGGCTACGTAAGCTTCGTTAGCTGCCAGATTAACGACGTCCGCCTCACCATTTTCTACCTTGCGCATACAATCAATCCTAGAATTTGTGAGATGCAGACGAAATCATTTATATTATTATCCCTTGCGAATTTCAAGTTTTTAAGGCGCCAAACAATGAACACGCGTAGGCTAATGTTTCGAGCAAAAAAAATGTTTTTTTTTTTTGCAAAACTTTACTTGTCTCTGCCGTAAACGCAATAAAACTTGTAGTTCGTCGTGGCCAAGGCTTCTGCCATCTGGCGGCACGACGAAGTGTCATTGTGGGCCACACAGACTGTGTCTGCAAGAAGAAAAAAAATAGAATAAATTTAATTTATATCTATAATACAACTATACAAGTAATAATAGTATAATACATAAAGTAATACATATTATTATTATTATTAATTTATTACGGTGGCAGAGGGTAAAGCCCGTGTGGCATCAATAAGGTAGATAGTAGCCTAGGGTAAAATATTGCCTGATAAAAACAATGTACCGGAATTCAAAAATAGCAAACAATAACATATATACCGGACTACCGGTACATAATACTAGGGTGGTCCAGAAAACAACAATTATTTATTATTATGGGTCCCACCTCATATTTCTGTTCCTTATAGTAAATAAAAAAGAAAATTCCTGATAATTAAAAAAATCCGTTGATATTTACTGGTCGCCCAAGGAGCTTGAAGTTTCCCTTGTTAGGCAATGAGTGTTTTTTGGTAATTAGGCCTACTTTCCATTTTAGTCGGATTGCTTGGTCGACCATCATGCACAATACAGTAATGTGTAGGCCTTGGCCTCAGGATCACAACAGTGAAATCCGTTTTCAAAAATCTGGCTCGGTTCCAGAAATGCAGGGTGTGCAATATGATGAAATCCACGATATTGGTGTTTTCTGGACCACCCTACTAGCCATGCTAGGATATAGTTCATGGCGCATCTTAGCTCAACGAATTCCATGTTCTAGCTTCCACTGTGAACGTCTATGCAATTTATATTATTTTCTAGCGGAAAGACACGAATTTCTCGTTTTAAAAGTGAGATTCTTCCGAGCAAACGGACTTTGTTTGTCGGAAGCCACCTGTTGCTTTTTGCTCACGACTGCCATTGTGTCTGACGCGTCTTCAACAATGGACCCAACGATATCTCTGCCGCCCCATCCCCTCTCAAATCCCTCATAAACCAGACGTGGGCCTATTTCATTAATAATATTTATGAATTATGATGTTGCCTAGGCTTACTTCAACCTGGCCCCATTTTGGTCCATTAAATCATGAGCCAAACCTGGCCCTTCTAGCTGCGTGGTTTAGGCCTGCCGGTCGCCTCGTCATAAGTCTAGCTCAGATCTCACTCTTTTGTTTTACCTTTGCTGCAGGTTTGCTGGCCGTGTATATTGGGCCGTATTTCAAATTGGGTCCCATGAAATTCATTTAGCTCAGGTTGGTGTCCATAAGCAGAAGTTGATCGCCTCTCGAGGCTGTCTTATCCGAAAGACAGTATTAAGTAGCGTTCCAGACTTCTTTTGACTCTTAGGCTGGAATCACTTAAAAAACTGTCTCGACTCGATCAAATCTTCCAAGACGGGTTCGACGCCACCATTTTGTTCACTAATATGAAGCGGTTCGCCATCAAAATTAACTCATCCTCATGCACCTCGCTATCGCATTACGCACTCAGGAATTTTACCTAATCGTCGCCCTTCCTAGACGCAAGGTGCTAAACCTGCCTTGATCGGAGACAGCTCTTGAGATTTTCATTATTGATTCCGGCCTTATGCTCGGATGCCAAGCTCGCGTTCAGATTGCATGTCGTCTGGATTATTCCCTTATTGTCCCATCTTTGCTTTGCGGACCAGGAATTTGGACTAGAAACACAAAGGGTGAATGGATTTGTATTTCGTGTCGTAAAGTTCAGGAGGACCCCACTAAAGTAATCTGGAGGTGCCCTCATCCCGTCACTGGCGTCCCGTTCAGAAGCACCGTTGGGCTCAGTAGCAGTATGGCTTTTGAGCAGAGGTGGTGGGGGGTTGCGCATTGACGGTGCGGCCCCCGTGCACATCCTCCTCCGCCACTCGAAAAGCGCATCTGCCCATTGTGTGGCCGCAAATTGGGCTCGCGTGCACCACCAGGAAGCGGAAGGAAGGCCATTGTGTAGAAATACCCTGGCACATCCGGCCACTTCCCTTCTGCGAGGACCCTTGGACATTCCCCTTTATTGAGCTAGTGTATGATGGCCAAGTAGGCATCTGACTCTTGCCCCACTTGACCAGTGTTCCGTTTTGTCCGGCCAAAAGCAGACGACGAATTATTGAGCACATTTCAAGCCGCCTGAACTTAAAAGATAAATTACAAATGGCGTAATAAAAGGCAAATGATTAAATCGATTTCATTGCGCGAAATTATTACGTGTATGCGAAAGAAGCATTACGCGATTCTCAATGTCCTAAGTTCAGGCAACCATGAGTGTGACAAATGATTCGTCCGGGCAAAACGGAAGATTGGACTTGCCTCGCAAGGCCTAAAAGATAAAACGCTTGTTCTTTCGCCAACTGAATCGTGACTTTTGACAACGTTTGCTAGGTCCTTTTGCAGGCCGTTAGATTGAAATGCCGAGTCTACCTTGCCGTGGTGCAGTCCTTGTAGAGGACGTCGAAGTCCTTGCACGAGAGCAGCTTGCATCTGTTGACGCCGGGCTGGATGGCCCCGAGGCCGCGCAGGATTCGCACCTGTTCCACGTTGCACACGATGGGCGTGATGTCGAGCCGCTTCAGCTTGGTGTAGACGGTGTGCAGCCCACCGACCAAGTGCTTGAGGAAGAGCTCGAAGGCCTGCGGCAGGCAGAGCATCGTGTCGCCGGCCACGACAAACGCGGCCACCTTGGCCCCTCGGTAGTCGATCAGCTTGCACTCGTTGGCGCTCGGGTCGTTCACGTTGGCCATGAGCAGAGCGGCCGAAGTGGCCGCTGCGGCCGACGACGACGAAGGCGGCGCCAGCTGATGGTGGTGGTGGTGACGGTCAGAGTGATGTCCATGGTGATGCTGCTGCTGCTGCTGATGTTCGTGCTGTTGCTGCTGCTGCTGCTGATGGTGGTGGCCGTGGTGGTGATGATGGCCGCCTCCCTGTCCGTACAGATGCAGAGCATGCTGAAGTCCGTGCTCGCTAGACAGCAGGTTGGCAGCTGCCGCCATCGAGGCCATGGAGACGGCCGCGGCGACTTTGTCGCCCGCGCGTGCAGGAGCGACGCTCGTTGCGTCCAGGCTCGACCGACTGGACGGCGGACGGTCCATGGACGAGGGAGACGGACTGCGGTCGCCCGCAATGCCACCACCGCCGATTCCGCCGGTGCTCGTCATGGACGACGCATCGGGACTCTGGCATCTGGCGGCGTCCAACAAGTTGCTGGCCATCGTCGTCGCAGCGTTGCTCGCTGCGACGATGCTGCTCGTCTGCACCACGTTGTTGTTGTTGTTGTTGCTGCTGCAGCTATTGCTATTTGCGATGGCCACTTGCTGCGAGTTGTGGTGGTGGTGGTGGTGTTGCTGCTGGCCGTTCGGACTGGTCCTGGTCGACGGCGAATGCAGGCTGCCTATTTCGGGACAGGAAGTCTGCGCCGTGGTCAGTGCGATCGCCGCGGCTGCCGAAGTCGGCGAAGTTCGTCGCGGCGACGTCGTCGCCGCCGCCGCCGCCGCTTCGTCGCCACTGCTGTTGCTACTGCTGCTGCTGCTACTGCTACTGTTACTGTTACTGCTGCTCGAATCCATTGTGGCTCTACGATTAGCTCAGGCCTAGTCACTGTGTCCACTGCCAGGACTCACTTCCGCTTAAATCCTCGCAACTGTTCATGCTCACTGGAACCTGGACGAGTCCTCGTCGTCCAGTGCGTGGCTCGATTCATGGTCGCTCGGCGCGGTCCTTTGACGTCGTGTTTGGCAAGGGGTGCGTCGCTGTGACTTTGGGCTGCTGCTGGGGGAGGACATGCGGTGTTTGTTGCGCGGGATGGCGCTGCAACGCGTTCACTCGATCAAGTGAACAAGTTGAAGACGGCGCCAAGTTGCTGCCGAGGAGGGTCTGCCGTCCGCTTCTGCTTCTGCTCAACGCTCGCCGCTCATTCGCCCACCATGCTGTCGACGGGGGTCTTTGCGTCTCCCCTCGCCTTGCTTCTCTCTCGGCTGCTAATCATTCGATTTGAGCGCTTAGATTCCACGCGCCAATTGGATCTTCCTAGCCACCGTCCTCCCCCTCCTCCCACCGCCTTGCGACAACGCGGAGGACGACGTGCGTGGATCGCGTTTCTTCGGAGGAAGTTCACTCGATGGACTGTCCTCCTACCCCTTTAATCGTCTTTGTCGCTTTGCAGTCGCCACGTCTTCCCCTTGTTTGTTCGCACTCGCCATTGTGCTCTACCTGGCCGGTAGAAAAGGATGGCACTTCCTGTCTCGCCATTGTTGCGCAATCATTGCGGGAGCCTCGGCAGGTGGGCCGCGCGTCTCCCGGCCTAATCGTGAAATAGGCCTCTAGCTCAGGACATCCTGCGCGGTGAAATTGAAACGCGCCCTCTTCTATTCCTCCTTCCCTTCGTGACATTTGCGCCCAGAGGACACCCGAAATTAGCTGGCTCATCTTTTGTCCGCAATCGGCCATCCTGCCAATGGATAGGAAGTGGGCATTTCGGCATGCGAGTGCCAGCATTTAATGGACGTCGCGTGTATGCTTCCGCATGCAGGGTTCAAACCTGCAGCGAATAACCCTCAACTCCAAAGTTTATTTACTTTTATACAGTGTCTTGTCACGCGCATTCATCACGGACACGTCGCACCTTCCGTTCAGGGTAAAAGCTAAACATGAATGTGCTCAGCTAAGATGCGCCAAGACTGGCTGAGATTTCAACGAGTCAATGCAGGCACAAGAAACTTCCGCTTATGAAGGGAGATAACAGTCGGAATTTGTTAGTTCGGTAATACGATCGAGAGGTGCACGTGATGGTGATCGCCCTTCATAGCCGGAAGTTGCTAAGGCTGTCTCGACTCGAGACAGGTCTGGCATTTCCACTATTCCGGTTTAAGAAAGCTTTTAAATTACAAGACTTTGTAAAACTTTCTTCGGAAACCTACAATCAAGAGACTTAGGCTGGAATCACTAATGACTTTTAGAGGTGTCCTCGACTTGAATAAATCCCAAGTCAGGCACTGCATTTCTCCATTCTCTCTGAATGGAAAAATGACTTTATTCTCAGCCTGTCTTGGGACTTTTTCAAGTCGGGACAACTCTAAAAGTCATTAGTGATTGCGGCCTTAAGAGACGTAATCTCATTGAGCACCTTCCTTGCGCACTTTGAGGAATATGCGGCAGACAACGTGCAAAATAATTGCGCCAAATCTCTAAATATAGTTTAAAAATTATGAAACTGTTTTTCTCGTAAAACTAGTCTATGGTTCAGCCTGATGTGCGTAATCGATTTTCTTGAGATGAGAAAGCTTCGATGCAGCAGGCGCCATCAATTGGGGGAAGCTCATAACAGGTCTTCTAGCGATCATAGCTATTTATGGAGCATTTGGCACGTAGGCCCAGCCTTGCCTTTATACCCACCGAGAGTAGATCAAGTGGGCGCGGGAAGAGCAGGGGACGTCGGGCCTGGGTCTGCCACCCATGCGTGCTTCTGCAGTTAGCCTGACAATACACGGGCGGGCTTCTACTAGGCCGAGTGGATGTGGAGGATTATTTGAAATGCGATTTCGCTCAAATGAAGATGGATTTCTCGGCTGCTCTTACAAGTTGCGCCTAATTCGCGCCTTATTGATTGATCGATGTGCGTTTTAGGCAACTTGTCGCAGCCAGGCTGATCTGTAGATTGTGCAGATTTGCATCCGTGGATGCATATTTCACTCGTAAAGCGCTCAACATGATGGAAATTAATAATCTTTAGCGTTTCAAACATGAACGATGGCACATGGGGACAGATTCTGGGCCCACGGCTGCCCATTGCTTGCTTGATTCATCCAGCAGGCCCACACGAACAACTCTAGATAAGCCAGCTACTGATTTACTTTGTGTAATATATGGGCCTACTCTACTGAGTGTAACTGCGCGCGGGACGACACGTCCACAGTCTGACTAGGTCGTGTTGGGCGAGCTTGGGCAAGAAGGCAGCGACAAACGAGTGGATTTGCGTGGCTTCAATCTTATCGACGTTACATGGACCTCTAACATCGATGTTAGCTAATCTTTCTTTTCGCTTTTTTCAATAATGGATTCACATTTCGGTTTTTTTTTAAGTTGCCAATGAGAAAAGCACTGGCTAATGGCCGTTCAAGTCTGCCACGGTCCTTGGCTCGCTCGGACAATGAAATTCATTTGGAATGTTAGCCTGAAGAGTGCGAAGGATTAGGAGCAGCATTATCTCGAGTGATGGGCCGCCAATGCGAGCGCTGTAGAAACGCGAATGCGAGCAAAGTACGGAGCGTTTATAGACAAGAGCAGAAGAGTAGGTTTTGCCCAAGAACAAACAGACGCACTAACATGAAATGGCGGCTAGACTCGTCTGCTAAAACGATCGCCTGTGAGCACGCAAAAACCATTTTTATATCCACTCAACACAGTGAACAAACCCGCACGATGGAGCCTTCACGTACCACGCCGGCGCATTTCACGGACCATGTGGACGTCCAACACTTGATCATTCTGGACGGCGATTGCGACGTCGTCGAGGACGATATCGAGGCGGACAACAAAGCCACGCTCGCCGCTGTGATCGCGGCGTCTTTCCAGCTGGAAACCGACTCTTGTCTGCTGCAGTGCTTCGATGACGACAGCGAAGCAGACGACTGCGAGGCAGTTCTTCTGGCGGCCAAAAAGGACGCGACGGCCGACGACGTCTCATTAGTTCCATCCTCCGCCTCCGAGCATGAAGACGTTGACGAAGCAGACTCTGATTCGGACGAGGACAGCTCCGATGAGCTGCAGGAACAGAACAAGGGCGAAGATGAAGGAGAGATCGTGGACGATCGACGGCTGGGAGAGCTTCTCATCCCGCTCATTCACTCCAAGCGGCGCATCGTGCGGCCACGGATGCCACCGACTATTCTCTCTGGATTCGGTAGGCCCCCTAATTAAGCACGGTACCCAGTTTCCCCTAATTAATACAAGTAATGCTAGGTTAGAAATAATTTCTAATAACCGCAGGGATTAGCCCAGGGTTAATCGGGGGCATCATAGAACGCGATCCGATGGGATGTTTCTTTGTCCGCGTGACGCAGGCGTTGGGTCTCTTACTATTGTCATTCGCTGGCTTGACCAATTTAGCTAGGCCTATATCCTTTTTATGACTAAATAAAATTGTTTAAATGCGTTTGGCCTACGTACGAGTAAGTACTCAAATATCACTCAATAACATTATTCGCATGGGCGAGTACCGTAACGTTTGAAAAGCGCTCTTAGACCCTTTGTATGCGTCGCTATAATCTCGCTAATCATGATCTTTGCTTTGCAGACACAAAGACCATGAGACCATCGACGACGATATTGTCCAAGACGACGACCACTACGCCTGCGATGAAGGCATGCGTCGGCAGGAAGAGGCCGATGAGCAAGCGGCAGCAGGCGGAACTGCGTCGCCGCGTCAAAAGAAAAGCGCCGCCCGTGTTCGCCGAGATCACCGTGCCCCTATTTTCTGACTCGCAGTTTCGTGCCTGTTTCAGGATCTCGAGGCAAGCTAAAGGGCCAACAATGTTGAAATTTTATTTTTTATATCCATCATATTGGTTTCATGTGATTTAGGCGAGCTTGCGAGGCCTTAATTCGACGTCTGGTGCCGCAGATACTCGAGGGCATGGTATGCAGAGACAACCCCGTCAAGTCCGGTCGACCTCCCATACCTCTCGACAAGAAGGTTAATTTACATTCCGAGACAACAAAACGGAATTTTATTTCCAATTGGCTATATCCTTTCCATACGTATAGGTGCTCATCGTGCTCTGGTTCTTCGCCAACCCGCAATCGTTTCGAGCCATCTCCGAGCGGTTCGAGGTGGCCAAGTCGTCGGTCGAGGACAGTTTTCGACGCGTCATCACTGCTCTTGTCGAGATAGCCGGCGACTACGTTCGATGGCCGACAGGAAACTACGCCAGAGAGGTGAGCTTTAATAACCGTCCAGTCGAGATCGACATCGTTGTTAAGGCGCACGTTGATTGCTATCAAGGTGATCGAGCAGTTCAGGGAGCTGAGTGGACTGCCGGGAATTCTGGGAGCTTTGGGAACGGCGCGGTTCACCATCAAGACGAACAAAGAGACGCCCAAAAGTTACGCGGACGCCAACGGTCACTCCATCTACGTCCAGTTTGTGTGCGATCATCAAATGCTAATCACCGACTGTTTCGGAGGTAGCCTAGTCATTAGACACGATAAGCTACTCATAAAAGCCAACGTGGACACTAGATTTTTACGTCATTTGCAAAACGCTCAGCCAAAGTTGCTCACAACTTTGGCGTTCACCTTGCTTATCCTGTCTAGTATTATGGATAAAAAAAAACCCCTCTGGTTTTATTTAATTGTCGTCTTAATCGACTTTTTTCATCCTGATCTCGTCCGCTGTGATTTCAGTGCTGCCTGGGTCAGTGTCTGACGTGGCTGCGTTCAGGTGACAATTTAATTAGTCAAATTACACTTGAAGGTGTGGAGGGCTGCACAAATTGGGCGTTCATTGGAGTATGCATTTCCTTTCAGGCGTTCCGACCTTCACACCAGGATCCTGACACTTCCTGGATACACGACGCTCTTCCCTGACGATTCCTACCTCGTCGGTAAGACTCGCGTGATCCATAAAGGCACGTCCAATAAGTAAATGCTCATTGTGTTGCGCGTGAACGTTGTACTGTCACGTACCCACAGAGGTTGGAATCGTGATAACGCCGGATGCACACGGGCAAGCATGCTGCTATTTGAGAACGCCAACGGAGCGAACCCTAGTTGCAAACTCAAATTATTACTCATCATTATAAATTAATTTCAATGTTTGTAATGCGCTAATTCTATTTTGTATTTTTAGGCGGCGATACTCTGCCAGTAGAACCATGGTTGATGACGCCCTACGAAGACTCCCAGCTGCCTCAGGACGGTTGCTCTCAGCTTCCACTCTCAGAGGCAAAGCAGGACTTCAATCGGTGCGTACGTCTAGGGATGTGCGTCCGGAAGTATTTTAATTAAGTTCATTTGCTTGTTATTCGTCCATTTCTAAGTGAGAATTTTCACTTAGAAATTGGAAAGTACGAATTATATCTGAGAGGCTTTGGCAAAATTAAGAAATCATTTTAATTCCATTGTACCGTGTGATCAAAAATGATTGATAATCTGGTATAATATACAACTATTTTACATTTTTACCTATTTTTGGAAATGTTACAATTAGGTGCATCTCGCTGGCCTTGTGCGTAATGAACCGCACGGTTGCGCTGCTCAAAGGTCGGTTCGCTCGTCTGCGCCTGCTCGAGATGAGCCGACTCGACTATCTGCCCCTGTGTGTGAGTGCCGCTTGCGTTCTGCACAACGCCTGCCTCATCGAGGATGAGCGCGAAGTGGACAACGTGCAAGAGTACGTGGACACTCGTGCAATCCGACTTGAACCTCGAATCGCTTCCTAAGATAAGTTAACATAAGGATAAAACAATCACTTAACAATAGGTACGTGGACGCTGGCTGGGAGTCGACCATGGCCAGCATGGGACTCGGCGGACAGCAGGCCTCGTCAAGTGCTTCGTCCAATCTCGGCGACTCGATGGATGTGGACGATCCCGATCGCTGGCTGCTCGGATGCCAGAAACGAAACTTGCTTTGCAACACGCTTCTCACGCCCACCGAATTGTTGACGGACGCTTGCGGTTCATCTGTGGACGGATGAACGAATACCGCCGGATTGTTACGTCACTTCAATTAATTTAATTCCAGACCTACATGTGGTTGTCCGCTGCATTTTCATTATCAATTAAAACTTTTGATTCGAAAGTACTTCGTAGCTGAATTTTAATATTTCATAATTCGTAAGCTAATTAGGACTCAGTATAAACTGATTTGGATGCATGCCACTTGGCACTTGCTGATGACGTTTGCTGGACTTTTTATTTACATTTTGTTTGTTTGTTTTCACTTTCCTTCTCCCTATCTTATAGGCTGTTTGTTTTTCTTCAAAACGTTATCGACGATTCTTTTTTATTCAACTTGTCGTAGTCGGCCTGAATAACAGAATATTCAACCTTGGACGTCTATTTTCAAGATGAAGCTCGTCGAGTTAGGCACTATCCATCATGCTCTGGGCTGCTTTTTGCTTCTCGTTGCTTCGCAGACCGCCGCAGGCATTGCGCCCAATTCACGGCCCAATATAATCTTCGTGCTGGCCGACGACTTGGTAGCTTTCCTGATTATTTTACTCTTGAGAATTTCTTAACTTGCTGTGAATTTATTTTTGAATCCAGGGCTGGAACGACGTGTCCTTCCACGGCTCGGCTGAAATTCCCACGCCCAACATCGATTCGTTGGCCTTCCGCGGCGTCATTCTCAACAACTACTACGTCGCACCGATTTGCAGTCCGTCCCGCAGCGCCATCCTCACTGGGAAGCATCCAATTCACACCGGTAATTCTTCAAATAAATAGGCCGTAGTTGTACAATAGCCTACGTTTATTTCTAGTTATACAGAAAAGGTACAAAAATACACAAATTTTATTTGAACTATTGTGACAGGAATGCAAGTGAACGTGATCATGGGTCCAGAACCCTACGGACTTGGTCTGTCTGAGAAGATTATTTCGCAACATCTCAACGACCTTGGCTACGAGTCGCACCTAGTTGGCAAGGTTAATTTGTATTTACTTCCATTTATTCATTCGAAAGATCCTAATCGATGTCGTGCTAAAGTGCAGTAATTAAATGATTTAATTTCCATTTGATTGCGAGTATAGTGGCATCAGGGTTTTTTCAGGCCCGAATATACGCCCACACAGCGCGGATTCGCTTCACATTTCGGCTACTTTTGCGGGCACCAAGACTACTACTTTCACACGTCAGTAGAAACGGTTAGAGCTAAGCTTTGAAGGCAAATTTTGTGTGTCCGTCATTCAAAATCTGATCAATAATAAAGTTTCAATCATCTCTTTCTAGGCCGACATGGTTGGCTTCGACATGCGTCGCGACGACCATCTGGCTTGGGACACCGTCGGCGACTACTCGACCAGACTTTTCACTGACGAGGCCGTCAAGATCATCGAAAACCACGACAAATCAAAGGTGTTGATGCATCACTCTTAATTGCTTCATATCGATTCCAACTCCATCATCAATTAATTGAATTTGGTTAATTGCAGCCACTGTTTCTGCTCTTGGCCCATCTGGCCGTCCACGCTGGCAACCCTGACGACCCCATTCAGCCGCCGCCTTCGTACGCAGAGCGGTTCGAGTACATCGAGGACCCGAATCGCAGAAGATTCGCTGGTAATTATAAAACGAAGGAAACACTTGGAATGTTTCGTCAAGTTTAATTGATTTGGCGAACTACTTGAATGAAACAACGTTTCAGGCGTTTTGGCCGCCCTGGATGAGTCGGTGGGCAACGTGACGCTGGCATTGAACGCGAGCGGACTGCTCGACAACTCGGTGATTGTGTTTACGACCGACAATGGAGGTGCGGCTGGAGGGTTCAACGATAATGCGGCCTCCAACTGGCCTCTAAAGGGGGTAAGTGTAAGCTTTTGTGTCCGCAGGAAGATGCTTCCTGCGGACAAGTAATCCTTTTCAATATCTCTCGTAAATCTTAAACGATTCAATTCAGACGAAAGATACACTGTGGGAAGGCGGAGTTCGCGGCACGGCCATGATCTGGAGCCCGCTGCTGGGGAATTCGTCTCGAAGCAGGGTGTCCAACCAGCTCATGTCCATCGAGGACTGGCTGCCCACGCTCTATTCAGCTGCAGGCATGCAATTAAACCTTCGTTTAGCTCGCAATTGCATTATAGTTTTTTTTTCTAATCAAATGTATATTACAATTTACAGGTGGTCGAGTCTCCGATTTGGGCGCGATCGATGGCTTCGACATGTGGCCAAGTCTGTCGGCCAGCGATCAATCGTCGACGTCTCCTCGCGTCCAAGTTCTGCACAACATAGACGACGTTCGCAACGTGTCGGCCATTCGCGTCGGTCGCTTCAAACTCGTTTCCGGTGCGTTAATAGGTCTTAATAGGTCAAAGATAAATTTGACCTGCGTATTCGGTATTCATTTGTGTTGGTGCAATTCATTGATGAATTTAAATTCTGCGCTCTGGTGTGCATGCAGGCAGAACGTATGACGGAAAGTTCGACGATTGGTTCGGGCCTCCGATGCTGCGGTCGACGCCGAACGGATCCTACTGGGACTACTTGCGTGCCACACCTCTCCATGGTCTGCTGGACAGGTTCTGCAAACTGGAAGGTAGCTACAGGTTTTGCCAATGCATGATCTACTAAGCTCTAGTTAAGATCGGTTGTAAAGGGCACGATTATAACGCAGATAAACATCTGGGCGCGATGCGTGGACAGGCGAGCGTTCAGTGCCCCACGAGCAATAAGAGCAGCTCGACTGCCAACTGCATTCTCGCCCCTTGTCTATTCGACGTGGGAGTTTCGGACCCTTGCGAGCGTCTCGATTTGGCCGCCCAAATGCCAGACATCGTCCGGACATTGTCCGAACGCATCGACAGTTACAGAGCGACTGCAGTCGCGCCCAGGAATCGCCCCACTGACATGGCTGCACAGCCATCGCTACACGGCTACGCCTGGCGATCTTGGATCTCCTGAGGGATCATTTTATTGAAACGCATTTTAGGGTCAATGTACTTTGAGGCCTCCGTGGTGGTTTACCATTAAAATGGTCTTTAATAGTCAAAAAGCGTGAATCGTGCGTTTCTTTACTTGCTTGAATATCGCGCGTAATCGTGCATCGATCGGCGTGCATCGATTACGCGTAGAGCTTGCATCGATGACGATCGATTCTTCCTCATTTCCGTTTACGCTTTTGTCGCGTAGTTTCTGTTTTAGCGCCGATTCGCGTCTACTAGGAGAAGGTCCGTCAAAAGTGAAAGTGGAAAAAGTTTGCAAATTATATTTCGCGTACGCAGCCATGAACAAGTGGTGGTCGTTGAGATGGTCGCGGTAGCCGCCAGCCGCTGTGAGTATAAATTCATTCATCCGATGAATCGTTGAATGGCGTAGCCGCCATTTTCCCCTTAACCGCGCGCGTTGTCGTCTGCCACCTGTTGCCATTTTTTGCAATCGGCTCTCTTTTAACGTGCTGGCCGTCATAAGCCAACGGAGCATGTATGCCATTCTACTCTGCTAGCAATCCTTACTACGAATGATTCGCTTTGTACGGTTTATCGCCCGACGAATCCTGGCTCATGCAAAAAGCAGCGTCAGGTTGCAAGATACAAATTGCACAGGTCTTTAGACGTAGGCGCAAGTCGGGTCTGGGCCTGGGCCTACATCCCCTACAAGTAGCTCTACTGAAGTCAAGTCAAGTGTGCGGCATGCAATTAAAGACGGGCATTCCTTCGAAAGCGCTGCGGCGCAGAGTGCAGACTCGTGACCACGGTCTTACATACTTGACTACTTACTTACATACTTACATACGTGACTGGCCACGAGTGGGTCCATCGATTAGTAGCCTAGGGTGAGGTCATGTCAAGGCTAACCTCTTCGCGAGCTAACCAGCTGCATGCGGCGTTTGCATTCTTACACGCATACTCAACGCAGGCCTAGATTTCTTGTCGTAGGCCGAATGTAAGCAATGTTGAGTTACATGCAGCGACGTAATTCTAGCGAAAGATTGGATAGCCTAGTCCTTGTCATTGTGACAATGATTTTATTTTGCCATTCAGGAATTTGATCAAATGTTTTCGTTTGTTTGTTTATCCTCTCTTCATGTGAGCGTCATTCCGAAACCAAGGCTAATAATATGAAAGTTAGGCCTGCCAATGGACGGAGTCTGGTCATCGCTCGTTCAACGCTGGCCTGCCACTCAAGGCCCGTCAAGGATTAGTTCTCAAGGATAGATACACTAATGAGCATACGGTAGGCCTAATGAATAGTCGGTAGGCCTAGGCGGAAAAGCCTCGTGTTGAAAGTCCTTCGCCGTCGATTTTCAAATTAATCGGCTCTATTTATGCGCAGCTGCAAAACGACCTGATGGCCCGCTGCGATTGGCCAATTGACTAGGCTAGTAGCCCGGGCTAATTGCGCTTTTCGCAGTGTTGCATTGCTACAGCTAGATTTCTGACTATTTAGAAATTGTTTCCGCTCTCTTAATTGGCACGCACGGTTTTTCTATTGTGAAACACCAATTGGTGACGTCATCTTTCTGCGAACGACCAAGTCACGGACTAGATTTCTCGCTATACATGTGCACAAAGTTCCTTCGATCGCTACTTGCTTCTGGTTTCAAACTTTATTGGCGATTCAGTTTCCTCGACCAATTAAGACAACGAGAAAACATGGTAATAAATCTAATAATTAGCAGCGCTGCAATTAAGCTCTTATTGATTGGCACTTGTTGCGATGTCCCTCCTCAGCCACTGGTGTGTCACGCACGCGAGATGGCCGTGTCCGTCATGACGAGGTCGTTTTCAGCTCGAACTTGGTGGCTGCGCAGGGTTCGCAGGGCCCCCCAGTGTACGCCTTAATTACTTGTACATATCTAATGGCGTTTTTATCAGACATTTTTTGCCAAAGCGGACGCACAGCTGTTTGCTTTCATCGTGGACTGCTAATTGCCTTCATCCCCTTCCTTCTCGCATTAACAAAACTAGTTTTGTCATGAATTCTTGCTCGTTTTTCTTTCTAGGCCATGTTGCGCGAATTAGACCCGGTTGGGCCTACGATGGTGATGATTTTCCCATAGCCGTCAGCGGGAATATTTCCTTTGATGATCCTCGTCGCCTTCTTGCTCGTCGAAATTAGGCCATTCAACTTCTACTACATACTATATGTGCGCATAATTCCACGCCATCCATTCATTTGCCTCGGAAGTCACGTGTCGTTTGAGTCTGCCCAGTCCTTCACTCGCTCGGACAATTATTTTTCCAGTCCTTTCTCTGGCCGTCATTTGGCTGTTCTCAGAGGGCGTCCCTGTGGGGTAAGTGGCCTTCCATGGATCGGTCTTGGCACGGTGTCACAATTGTTTGTTAGTCTGCTTAGGCCTAGTCTACAGTTGTACATTGTATATGCGTGTCAGTGTGCTTCGTGACTGGTCTCAGAGCGAGCCTTAATCAACTGCTAACCTCGAATTATAGGCCTACTTGTGGATTATCACCGTGCAGCTAGGCATGTCATGTTTATTCAGGTACATGTAGGCCTAGAATGTATACTCAAAATTTGTAGGCCAATAATGGCGTTTTTGAAGCGTGGCGTGCTGCATTTTCGGTCCCCAGCTCCCATTCATAATGGTATGTTTAATGGCGAATGGAGTTTGCACATGGTTTATGTGTTTGTGTCGACCGACCTACTTTAACATTGAAGTGCGTTTTATATTAAGCTGCTCATATAAACAGGCCTAGACCAGCAGCATGAGTAGAATACAAATATAAAATGCAAAACACAACTAGAGCCTACGTGTTGCATAAGCTACGCACCCTTGGCCCAGGGGGGCGTTGGGGACACATGCCGTTAACATTGCACCGAGCTCGTTGGTCCTAAAACCCATTTCGTTATTGCTTCGCATTATTCTAACAAATTGGTTGCCTGCTAGGACCTTAAAGAGCTGCAGCTTCACATACGGCTTTTATTCTCTTCTAATGTTGCTTCTGTCTAGTCTGGCGGCCAATGCTCACAAGTCCACGAGAGTCGAGGCCAAGCATAGGACGCCTGGACGCGGTGTACAGCGTTGAATTAGGGGTATTCTCACCTTTTTCCTTTTCTTTACGAGCTCCCATAATAAACATATTTCTTGCTACATTAGGCTTGCTTGAACGTTTACTTTGAGTCGGGGCTTGACAACTTGAAGAGAACTGTCGCTTCGCTCGCTCGAATAACAAACAAATCTATCGACATTTCATCTCTCGGTTGCTAAGGAAAATCTGAATTCAACATTGGACTTGAGGGGAAGCAACACTGACATGTTTGTGGCGCCAAAGTAAAGTTCCAGAGGATCGAACCCGCTGGAGGGCAATCAATTATTGGAGGGTGACATTGTGCATGGAGAGGGTCGCCACATAATGGGCAATGGCCTACGTTGATTGCCTGGGGCCCTCTAGTCGCCCAAGTCATCGAGAGAAACTATAGTCTTGTTTTCTCGAGCGTTGACATGAGTCACATGACACTTTCACCATCTCGGCTGCATTGTCCCTGGCTTCCGCCAAGTGCTGTATTTGCTTTCACTCTGCGATGCATATTTGTCCAGGGTGTGGTGCACATACATGTAACGTTGCAGTGGGGGGATCTGCGAGTGAACTTGGCGAGGAGTCTTCACTCTTCTCCCCCATGCCAAGTTGCGCGAAATGGATCCCACGCTCTGCTTTCGCCCAAACCAGGGGTGAAGAAGGGTCTTCCGATTGAGCGTCTGTTCGCCATCTGCAGATGTTTGCATCCACTCGGTTTGTTTTCGCATTTCTTAGCTGGGCCCACAGACAGACGGACAAAGTCTTGTTGTTTGTGTTCGCATTGCCATGGTGTTTCGAGCGCTCGAGTTTCAAGAGGCGTGACCCGCAAGGAAGGAAGACGCTTCAAAGCTCATTATCACGGGCTATGAGAAGCTGTGGTCCATCCCGCACCCCTCCTTGTTTTTGCTTATTTTCTTAGCTCTGCGCACGATCTCCATACAAGCTCTCTGGAGTCTTCGCAAGTAGGACGTCTTCCAAATGCCTGGCTTCGCGGAGTCTGCTATACTTGCCTTCGTTAGATTTGGAAGAAATCCATCAGGTTGACTGAAGCTTCTTATCACCGTTATCAGTCGTGATATTAGCCGTATTTCTGTCAGGCAGTCGGATTAATTGTTGTTTACGCTGGATATGAGCCAGCAGGACCGTCTTGCGTTTGCACTTTGGCACTTCAATCGTCAACGTGTAAGTTGCTCAATGCGATAGGTCACCGCATGCCGGATGTGCAGTTAACCGACGACGATAATTACAGGAGGTCCAATCAGAGGCCTCACTTACATTTCTTGTTCGCCTACTTGAATTGAGAAGTTAAAGACTTGAGGCATAATCTTGCCAAAACCATGTCCCGTTCGATAGCGTCCAACTTGGGCCTATTTCGTCAATTTCCTTCGTCACTTTCACTTTCTTTGCAGATTTTATTTTTATGTATCCATCAGTTTAATATGTTTATATGTAGATGACGTGAGTCATGTGACTGAGCATCGGAACTTGGACTGGCGGCCGCCGATGCAAACAAATCCACCGGATGCAACGAGTGGACAAGACTGAAATAGCCTTCATCAGATATTGAAAAGGCGTGAAAGATGGCCGCCACTGTCCGCCAACAACGCCTCAATCGCAAGATGGACCCCTATCTGGAGCTGGAATTCTACTTGGCCCGAGCTCAGGTAGGCTTGCACGAGTACTCGTACAGTCGTGGACCTATGGCCACCATTAACTTGATGAAACACTGTCGGACCAATTACAGTTGGCCCCAATAACTTTGAACGTGGATGGTACTGCCCATGGGCTTTAATAACCCAGGTTATAGCCTAGCATGATGTCGTTTGCACTTTCAATTCTGCTAAGCATTTTTGTTTGCCACTTTGGCGAGTGGTTCGGCCTCGGCGGCCGAATTGACACAAAGATAATTGAGAGGCTGTTAGGGTGACTGCACGCAATGTTTACAACTTTGACACTCAAGAGCGCGCTGTATGGCGATTATCGCCATGATCGCGTTATTTATCGTTATTGAATGTTTTATTCGGCATTTTATGACCGCGTTAACCTAAATGTATTTCGGGCTCTCGCCTATCTCATCTGAAATTCTTTCGTCTATTTTATTTTTATTTTGGCCCTCTCTCTCTGCAGAAAGACATTGGCGATGCCTTTGACCGCCTGGAACTCAGCGCGGACAACGGTTGTCCAAAGGAGCCTGCTGGCCAGTGCAAGAAGCCCGCGAGCAACGGACGCAGTCGGCCTCAGTTGAAAAGGCCGGCGGGGCCACCGACTCCGCCGGCGCGCTCCGATTCCTTCAAATACGACCGAATGTCCGACTGCCGCTCGTCCTCGGTGCCTCCGCGCGGCTCCCTCGTCGTGTCCGACGTCGATTCGCTGAGCACGTTCGTGGACGCTCTGCTCAAAGAGGTCGCGACCATGACGAGCAGCGAGCACGACGAAGGCGACAAGGAGGACTTTGCAGTCACCCCAACTCAGGAAACCAAAACAGTCAGCTGCAACGGAAAGCCCGCCTCAAGCGTCCCTTCTGTGAGTCTCCATCACTACACGTTTATCTACAGGGTGTCCCCGAAAAAGGTGGCGACCCTGTCAGAAAAGCGTGAAGAATGTCTTTAAAGACATGCAGATGTTTGTTAACTTAATTACACATTCTGACTGATTACCGTGCAACCCTGACGCAATCTTTTGTTGGACTATTTGTTCTATAACAAGGTTCCGTCGCATCATGCGATAAAAAACAGCCTTTAGCCGAGTCCATAATGCTCCAAAAACCAAACGATTTAGTCTCGTCTACAGACAAACGAGGTTCTACCCTATTCGGACACACCCTGTACTTTTAATCTCGTTAGTTTTTCTAATCTATCAGATGATGTTTTCATTTGTTTTGAAAGAAACGTAATTGCGACCTGGAGGAATTCCTGCGTCAGGTGGAGACGTCGATCTCCAGTCGATCGCCTCTGCCGGACTTGGTCGACATCGTGGACGAACTGTGCGACGCCACCACGCAGACCTCGCCGCCGGTCAGCGACCATGGCTGGAATTCTGACGTGACGAGCGAAGAAGAGGAAGCGGACACTTACAGCTCGCTGGACAGCGAAACGACGTCCACTAGTTGCGGTGGCAAACTCGCGCGGCGCAATCGACTGAGCAAACTGGCACCGCTCAACGTGGCCATCAAGTGCGACGACGACCAGCGACCGTCTCTGCAGCAACAGCTGCTGCTGCTCGGACCTTCATCGGCGCCCGCCGGCTCGGAGTGGCTTAGCGCAGCCCCGCCGCTGGCACCGTCCCACTGGGTGAGCCTCTGGCTCGACGTCAACAAGTCGTCGTCGGCGCCCATGCTCGATAGCAGAGGCCATCAGGTGATCACGATCGACTCGTCGTCGTCCTACGTGACTTCGACCAGAGACAGCCAGTCGGCCACCTGCAGCCACTCGCCATCAATGCCTTCCAAGGTGGGTTTCTATGCACTAAGGACGTCATTCATGCATGTTGGCCATTGAGGCGGGTTGACGGGATAATTTCAAACTGAAGGCAAGGGAATAACAGGTGACATCGAATGGCCAACTTTGAGCTTTTACTGTGAGCGCTTGAAATAAAGCAGCCAAGTTAAGATATGTTTATTCAACAAATGCATGTTTTAGCTTCTGCTGAGAAGGCCAAGTTGCATCCTAGGCGCATAATTACGCAACTTTCTGGCCTAAATAGATTTTAATATTTTGTTTAAAATTCTTGTCATATGGTGTCGGCCGCTTACCTGTGTTTATTTTTATTTGTTTTTTCTAGAATCGTTCTCAATCGGCCAAGCAACTGACTGGTGAGTCCACCGCCTTGATTTTCCATACGCCAATAACTAGGTCAATGCATATCTGCTTTAGGCTTACCCGTCGTTCGTGATAAGCCTCAGGTTTTCATTGTTTCTGGGCCTACCTCGTTTTCAGTTGCTTGAGCTTTATCGTGAGCCCTGTTGGACTCTAATCTAACGGAAATTGGCAATGTGAACGCAGCCGCTTATGCG
Organism: Polyzonium germanicum; assembly: GCA_034700265.1. Classification (NCBI taxonomy): domain Eukaryota; kingdom Metazoa; phylum Arthropoda; class Diplopoda; order Polyzoniida; family Polyzoniidae; genus Polyzonium; species Polyzonium germanicum. The sequence continues at coordinate 23,780 of JAQIYI010000017.1, forward strand.
ATGGAAAAGGAGAGGGCGTGGCCAGCGGAAAGACCATCGTGAGTTTGCAAAGCAGGCCACTGTCCTCTTGACTCTCACCCACCCATGCTAATTATAGGGCTGTCGTTTCTCTCCATTTCTCACCATTTTCAGAATTAGCTCATTAATTAGGCCTGCAGCCAGCATTTCCAATCAATGAGGATTTGTATTCGACTTTTGATCGTCTCTTGTTGCATTCGCTTTGTCATAAACGCAAATTAACACTCAGGCTCGAGGCCTCAGTTGAGCTGATCCGATGCGACGTTGATTTTTCATTTGATTTTCTTGACGACCACGATTATGACAACTCCTGCTGGAGGCATTGCGTGACCTTGGACTGTCTGACTAGCTGACGTCTCCAACAACAAGGCGCGTTCACTCTGGCACCTGGAGCAAAAACATGTGCTTGTGCATATCTTAGCTTGCATTTTATATCTTGATCGCTTATCGTGGACTCGCCCATGAAACCAGCGTTAGGCTGTTCCAGTGTCCGCTGGAAGTTGACTTTCTAGAGTCGGCTTTGCCCTAATTGCAAATGGACAAACGAACGCGCCCTATATGTTTACTGTTTGCTTGTTCTCTGCAGCTGTGCCCATTGACCACTGAGTAGTGTAGCAGCACTATCGCGTCCACTCTTAATCTCTTTTCGATGTAATTTCCGCTTTGGATGACCTGCACGAATTGAGCATGATTTGAACTGCCTTGACTTCCGGTGGCTGTTCTGGCGCTTCCATTACGCCATCTCTTTCAGGCAGGGTTGCGCGGCAAAAAGACTTTTGCCCACCCTACCTCAGAAAGTAGCCACGATTTTAAATGAATTTACTCGCCGGTTGGTTTTTCTTATTGGATTCAGGCCAGCCAATTTGTAAATCTGCGTCGATTTCTTCATTTTCCGTATTTCTGATTTTTCTAATTAAAATCTATTCAAATTTAGCCTTCGAAATTGAATTAGCCAATTTAAATTCAATAACTTTCCTGTTTTGCCCACCGCCGGCCAAAACTAGTTCTGCCCGGGCAAAAGGGAACCGCTCCCTGCCGCGGCCCTTCCACCTGCCGGATGTCCTCCACTTCACGCCGACGAGGGATACACGGTTGCTAGGACCCCGTATATAAGCGAGCTCGTCGCTATTGATCGGCGCAGAAGCCGACCGAGCACTGTGCGCGTGATCTGCGCCCGCAGTCGAGGTGCTTTTTCATCCTTCCAAGAGTTCACTCGGCGACGACCAGAAGGACAACTTTTGTGCCAAAGTCGTCCGTTCTTCCGGTCCCCTACCAAGAATATTCCATTGGTGACGATGGACTGTTGAGACATTTCGGTCCATGGCGTTCGCCGCACGACGAGCATGTCCTCGGACATGGCCGCCGGTGGTCATTCCAGGACGACAGGCAGTGGCCGCTTCCTGCGTCTCCTCGGACGTCGATCCCTGCCGACTCACTCGCCGGTGGCTTCGACGACGACCTCAGCGGGCGACCCGCAGGCCATGAACGAAGTTGTCACGATCCTCATGAACAGCAAATTCATCCGCAGCTTCAGCGAGCGGCTCACCGGAGGTCTCAGCGTCCGCAAGGCGGAGCGATGGTGGCGCCGGCTCCGGCAGCAGAAACTCGCAGGTCCGTCCCGCTTCCCTTGTCCTAGCGCCCTACGCGGTCCGTTCCAATTCTCTCGTCCATGGACACCTTCGATAGGGCGCCATCAACAGCACTTTTCCATTTCCACCCATTTCGATTGACTTTCATTCCAGTAATTTAAATTTAAAATTGGCAAGAGTAGGCGGACGGTTGGGCAACCGTTTTTTAACGCACGTGCGACAAGGTTGGAGAAAAATTGAATGGGTTAGTGCACGTGCGACTACGTCATGGGGTGCAAATTGAACAAACAACATACTTAACTGCAGTTAACCTAGCATGTCGCGCCCAAGTATTGCTAACCACTGACCTCCGTCTAATTGGATTCTTGATTGCGTTTAATTTCCTCTGCGGCTTCATTCTGTTCCGATTGGTTAGACTGAGCCTGGCATTCATTTTGGGCGCGCGTTCACTCGAGCAGCGAGGATTAGCGGACCAATATCTCTCACTGGGCGGCCGTTCCGGAGAGCCCATTCGACGATCCGAGTAAACACAACTAGGCTTGGATTCAGGCTGCAGGGCCACTTAGCCCCGATTTCCCCAGTTGGTTCCTGTTAATGAGCTTCATTAAGGGGCGGTGAGCTGAATTAAAACGGGGTGGTGGAGGTTAGCCCCAGGGCTTACAATGTTAGAAGTAAACACGGGCTTAGTTAAGGCATGGGCAATCTACGGCCCGCGAGTCGCATTCATCCGGGCCACCGACCATTTTCAAATTGTCTAAATATTTTTTTAAATACAAGTAAAAGAAATTGTCAAAAGTCGTTAGGCTATGACAACCATTCAAAAGATTGCTTCAAAAAATGAAATCAAACGATTGAAGCATTTGCTTTAGGCCTACAAATGTCCTCGCTCGCTAAAATGTCAACGAACAAAGGCTGCACTTGTTAGCACTTCTGCAGCACCCCTCCAATGCAATCGGAGCAACTCGTGTGGCCCGTCAGGAAAAAAGGTTGCGCATGCCCTGCTCTATCATTTTAGGGGCTCCATTACAGCTGATGACGTCATTATGATCTCTCTTTCGATCCTCGTTCCAAACAATGCATTCTAATTAATAACGTGCTCGAATGTTCGTGTTGTTTGTGCACTTTGGAGGCCTCCCCCCCCCCCTCATTTTCGTGCTTTTCGTCGTGATTTCGTGGTCGCCATTGCCCATTTGCCTCCGCCATTAGATGGCTAATGGATTGTCGAGAGACCGTGTGCCTAATAGCCGCGGCCATTGTTCGCGTGCGAAAAACCTCCTTAAAGGGTTTGGCGGGAAAGAGAGATCTTAAAGGGGGAGGCGAAGGAAAAGCCTGGCGGCGTCCACACAAAGCGCTTTAGTCCAGTTGGGGGCCACTACAAGTCTCAAAGGCCCTCTAGCAGAGGTTTAACGTGGGCCCTAATACAGTTCTTGGCCACTTGGTTCCGTCTGCGTAGAACCTGCGTCATAAGGGACATGAACGAGGATAGGCTCACGTAAAAGCCAACGTGAGCGCTAGAGAATGACGTCACTTGTAGGATCTTATTCACAGATGACGCCATTCCTAAGTGTTCACGTTTATTTGAAGCGCTCTAAGCGAAGGCAAGGGCGTGAACGAAGCGAGAAACCTACCTGTTCCATTGGGATTGTCCGTGTGCGCTCTGCGCATGCGCGGTGCGGCTATTCAAGAGACGATGATCATCCGGTGATTGTTGGTTGCCTACCTGGATGCCGTGGAGCGCAATTAATTCGCTGAGCGTCGCCTAGACACGCGGCCCTTCGAGGGCTTCCATCGGGTGCTTGCTTGTGTAGGCAGGCCTACGGGGGCGTAGCAGGAATCGCGATTCCTGCGGCACTTGGCGACAGCCAGTGTAAAGATGCCTATTTCTTCGCCATTTGCATTCACTTTGACCCCAAAAATAGGTGAATTGCACGACAACCGTGTGTTTGGCGCAGCCTGGCATGTGTCCCCTTTATGGCGCCCCTGACGGCGGTGTGTCACCCCCGCCTCAGCCTGAAAAGCTCCATTCCTGAATAGCTAATTAACTTTGTGAATATTCCTTGTCATAAGCCGGCGTCGAGCCCTTTCTTCGTCGGCGACTCCTTCTATGTGCGGATCGAGGAAAACTAATTAACTTTGCGCAGATTGGTTTGGCAAAGAGATCCTCGACAGTTCTGCATGGACATCTTGTTTGTTCTTCTGCTCACTCTCGGATGAGAGGCTTATTGGAGTCTGCCTCGAAATGCTCCTTAATTGCCAAATAGGCCTATCGCGGCCATCTAACATCTCCTGTGGACTTGGCGGGGCTCGTCACTCGGGACACAAGCGAGAGAAAGGTTTAATTCCCTCTCCGCGGTTCAATCTCGCTACCCGATGGTAAATTGTGAAGCGAATATTGACGTCACAAGTGCATGTCTGCAATTCGATTGTCGTCAGACGAACAGGTGTGGAGTTGGATTGCGAGAAATTCGCTGCATGCGTCACGACTCTCCACCCATCAGGCTCGCTCTTCCTGCCGCTTCCTAACTCGATTTGCTCCGCTCGCTTACTTAGGCCGTCCTTGAAGGCCGTAAGTGGAAAGCGCGCGGCACTTACCGAACTTGCCTGTCTGTCTATGCACACATGCGGGGACGCATTGTGCAAATAATTTACTTAGCGAACGAGGAATTTCATTATGGCAAATGAAAAACAGACTCGCTCGGCTTCGACGGCGCGATCCAAGTGCACTGGCTTCACGAGAGGGAAAACACTCGTCGGAACGCGTCTTGGACGCTGACAACTTGTTGTCCACGACGCGTCGGATGACCTGGCTCACAAGCGAAATACATCTTGCTCGTTATACTCGTATGTTAAAAGCAGCCGAGCAAATTTGTGTTCGCTGCGAGCGAACGGCATTACAGGGTGAGTTTCCCCTCGGAGGCGGAGGCGGGCAATCACTGCAAACACTGTGGGTGCAGGATCACTTGCGTCTATCGATCGTGCGAATACATTGTTCGCTCGGACGGACGCATCGAAGCTCGATCGACTGCAGACATCCTCGATTCAATCATCGGATTTCTTCCGAGTGGGAATTTGCATCTCAACAACAACAACCCTCGGGCCGTGATAGCGGAGAATTTGCTTTTGATTCGTGCATTGCCGTTGGATGACTCGCAGCTGCCGCCGCCGCCGCCGCCGCTCGACCTCGATTAGGCCTACTCGACTGGGTCACGAGCATAACTGGAAATCCCTTTCTTTGGGCGGCTATTTCTCCCAATTGATCAATATTCCTGCAAATCGAGCAAATTGTAGGCGACCTCTTGTGACATCATAATTCGTTCGTGGACGTTCGCTGCATGTGAACCCCGCTAGGCCTCTGCCGCAGCCAATCAATCATGGCGCACATTGTTTCATTGTGGCTTCCACTTGGATGGCTCCGCTTTGATCTCACGGCCGTCACGTGACTGGCTCATCTGGGGCTTCTTTCATTCGCGATGAAATAGGCCTCGAGTCCAATCATCGTCATCTCCGGCTATGGCGTTTGCTTTTGTCGTCACAACTTGGCGCAATTTGCTTTTGTTTTCCTTTCCAAGCCGGCTTCGATTCCGATGTGTCCGTCTCTCCGAGTCTAGGCTGCGCTTCCAGCTGGGCTAACACCAAGGTCATTGCGTGGAGTCCCAATTCAACGAGGGCCCGGTTCAGCTGCACGTGATCGACATCCAGTGGTCCGTAGCACGTGCACTGTTCGAACAGGTCAAAGTGCAGGACCTTCAGTTTGAACTTTGGAAGGAACGTGAGCGGAGTGCACGCGACGCAGAGAGAAAGAATTCCAATGGAAATGCTGGGCGTTGTCCGCACCCACGCAGCGCCATTTGTTTACTTCAAGTCGGCGTCAAGCGGTCTCTCTCACTATTGATCCTCCTCGAAGGCAGCGGGGGCGGTCGGCTCAGGGACACCATCGCTCATTTTTTCAATTTCGTCAAGTGCGTGGACAATGGCCGTCATCGTTCGCAGCTTTTGTTTACCATGTTCTCCATGAAAGGCTGTGCCGTTGAAGGACCTCTCGACGAGGAGGAATTCGTCCGATTGGCATGTAGAGCGGCTGGCCGGCCGTCCTTGACCCGGCCAGCTCCAGTCCGCATTCCACTAAACAACAACATGTTCACTTTCTCCGGATGTGATTATATTTGAGCAGATTCTGGTTTCCACGATGGTCGGCCACTGCGGGCGTATCATTTGATTGTTTTAATATTCCCCGTGCGCCAACTGCGCACGACCAAGATAGCGCAACGCGTGAATGAAAATAATGACGTAATTGTCGCCATTACGACACTCGTAATGCCCCAGACTCGTCGGCTGCTTTTGTCCAGGCCAAACGGGGAGCAACCTTTCGGCTGAATCGAGGGACGCGCCGGGCGCAGCTAATTAGGGGTGGAAATGTTTTATTAGGTTATTACACTCTCGGCGTCCAGTCCGCCCTTGGCCTTCGCAACTGGCCCTCCATCCGGCCTTGCTCTACGCTCAGCGTCTCCCCTAGTGAGCAGCGCGTCACGTGACCGCAGCCGGAGGTGCAGCGCACGGCCGAAGCCATTCCGTCTCGTCGTCGTCATCATCTCGGCCCACATCGTACGCCTGCCTGGCCATTGTTGTTGACTTGTTGTTTTTGCCGCCGCCCATTGTGCGGTCGGGCGCGTCCGTCTCTCGGCGTGCGTGGGCCGACGTCCTGCTTCAAACGGCCACAAAGTGTTTTCCCTCTGAAACAAGCGGTGCTAATCGCCAATGTCCATTGCGCCATCTCAAGTGCTCTCGTCAAATGTGGCCGGATCTATTGTCCAAGGACTGCTGGGCGACTCTCATGGAACGTGCCGACGTCCAGCTCCGTTCCATTGTCACCTATGCACTGACGCTAATCCGGGGATACTTTTTGAGTTTTTTGACGTTTTTAAATCACTCATAAAATAACGAGGAACGATTGGCTGAGGTGAAATTTGTGCTTGGAAGACTCGGCAGCGGTTTTGTTTTCTCCATCAGTCGTCCGAAATATACTTTTGGTTGCACAGAACCTACTAGGTGGTAGGCCTACAACAAGCTAACACATGAGTAGTAGGTCGTCCTGCTAGCCCCGTGTCTTACCGAAGCACGACGTGGACATTGTCTTTGGACGTGATGAAGGCCGACGCTGGAATGCTTCTGCTGCACCTTCTGGCCGGTCAGCTTTTCTTATCTTTTCTTAACTTGTCGATCGACTACTAGCAGACTCGAATTCCTTCGTGGCCTATTAAAAGCTAGAATACTCTAAACGCAAGCAGAACAAATTGCGCTTTAAATTGTAGATTTATTTTGACTTTGCATTATTACATGACGTCACAATTTCATCAATTGCACGCTACTAGCCTAGTCTCAAGTGCTTTTCCTTTTGCAGGATCTGTGGGACGTAATTTGTTAGGCTTAAGTAAACTAAGTGAGTTTCACTCGCAATCACTACTTGAGTGGCACTTAAGAAGGGTGACAGTTAGCTAGCTGTCGCACTTTGGCTCAGTTTGCGGTAGCTGACGTTGATGGACTGTCCTGAAGTACTTCTCGTCCCCATTCCAGTTCGCGTGTAATTACAGGCCGCCTGCCCGCCCACCACCAATCATCCAAGCGAAAAGGCTAAAGCGTACAACTGGAATTTCTTTAATCTAATCAGGCCAGTTAATTACACGTGGACTTTTAATTAATTAAACGAGTCGGCACGTTGAGTAGCTACGCCCATGGATGTTCTAAGCGTCTATTCGCTTCGCTCGCTCCAAGTAGTTCTTCCTGCAGGAATTAATTAGAATTATCAGGCTGATGAATCTGACACGCACAATACATGTAGGCTAATTAAGTGGCCTTTCTTAACTGCATTCAACAATGTCGAAACCGGTAAAAAAAATAATAAACGTAAAACCCGCGACGTATTTTGCCGTTGGGACAACAGCATTAGGCCTGTTAGCAGCAGGTTAATTAATGTTAATAAGGATTATGCTCGGCGGGTTCACGCCTGTCTGTTTAGCGTTCATGGCTCATAATCTGCAAATCCTTTTCGCTTTTTCTTCTGCATTTTGTAGGCCTTTATTTAGGCCTACGGACGCACAAACTTGGTCAAAGTCTGGCTACTGGAACACATCATTCTAGTTTTTCTGACGTCACGACTGGCTTTGAAAAGCCAAAGAAAGTAAGCACTTTGATGGCTGGCATAAAGCGGCAACTAGCTTATTCGTTTGTAATACTAGCCATGTCCCCCTTCATAACCGGAAGTTGCTTCGAGACAGGTCTTATGGTGATTGCGGCCTTAGCCTTCAGGTGCGTCTCTGCAATGCTGCTGACTCAATTCGCTTTCATGTCTTACATCCGTCACCTCAATAAATCGTACACTCGAGTCTGCAGGCAGTTGGCTCGCTCCTCAAATGAAAGGCGAACCGAGCCCACTCAACGACCGCGTGACGTCATTCTGACGTCCAAGTTGTTATTCCAGATGTGGGCCACTCGACGTGGTGAGCTAAATTTGGGCTCTCCGCTTTGGCTCGGATCAAGGTTCGAGTCTTGCAACACCCACTTCTACAGACTCATTGGGAAGTTGATCGACGTTGACGTCGTCCATGCCTCCAAGGCAGAGTGGTTGTCTTTGTGATGAATTAAGGCGTTGTGAGGACCGTGTCTAGCATGCTTCGCTTGGAGCAGCACGGTGTGCTGCGGGTGCGCCAATTGCTCGTCAAGTGCGGCGGAAGTGAGTGCAGTGCGCTGCTCGCCGACCTCTGCTGTCCTCGCGATTGCGAGGACGCCTTTTCCAGCGACGTCTGCGCCACTCGCGGACACGCTCGTCCAGGTAGGCTTAGCGACCATGTCCCGTCTTTATTGTTTCGCCATGTGAGCAAGCCAAGCTGTTTCAAACTTTAGCGTTCGCGTCGACTTTTCGCAATATCGCAAGCTACGTCAACTAACGGGAACGACATGAAGCGAACGGAGTTCGGTCTTCTCGTCTTGGCTTTGACGCTGTGAACCAACACAAATGGAACGTTTATTTTAGTTTGAAATTTGAATTTATTCGAGGGAACGTTCGCTGGTGAGCACGTGGTGCACGCACGTGCCAGTTGGGTTCTTCTCGCTCAATCCCCGTTTGCGTCCAGAGACTAGATTCTGTTTGCACCCTGGGTTCCTGGACCCACTGGCATCGCCTATCTTGCTGCGTAATTGGCGGGGGCCCCCTTGCTTTTCTCTGTGTTTACTCGGGGTTTGTCTCCCCGCACTCTGGACCGATTTAGAGCAGGCCTAAGTGCCGGTGCCAACTTGAAGCTCACGTCGCAATGGAGGCTGGCTTAGGGCCACCTTTTCACTGTCCTTACTTACTGGCTCATTGTCAGAGGAGGACTGCTAGCACACTCAAATGCCACGTTTCTCTGCATTCAAGCCTATCATGTCTTGCGCATCTGTGCTCAACATACGTCTTGTCGTTTGCTCGGCATTACAGGCTGCTGGCCCAGTTGTCTTCCTTTGTTTTCCGTTTTACCGGGCCTTCACTTGCGGACAAAACAATTGCCCATCGGTGCAATTGAGGGTCATGGGTCGCCTCGTTGTCTGGCCACCAGTCCGAACATGTATCGCAGTGGGTCGCGCTGTTTGCTTATTTTGGAGCAACCCAGTTTCTCCTCGCTCGTTTCGTGTCCCGGATGGCCTCCGCCCAAGTTCTCTGTCCAAAAATGGAATTCGGTCACAGCCCACCAACACCTACTTCTCGTTGGCAGCCATTTCGCTTCAGGTGCACTCGGACGCTGTTTTCTTCCTCCGAGTCATCGAGTGTTCGTCAAGGAGAAGAAACGCTTTGTTTCTTCAATCAGGCTTTCTTTGAGCGTTTGGCAAGTGACGCAAGTTCCCTCCGCCTCGTCCATAAATAACGGCTCCGACTGTGACAGGCAAGGACTCGGTGTCTCTGAGAACTGCCCCCCGAGGATTAGCGAGCCCGAGTGTTGGCCGCCCACCTGCACTAATCGCGGGTCGTGGGCCACCCAGAAGCGCAGAAGCCCGGCCAGTGATGGTGAGCCGGCATAAGATTACATCAACTAAATACTTACGATGGAAATGAGGAAATCAATCCGATTCACAAAGCAGTGACTACATAAAAATTCATTAATATAGACTTTTGCCCACTTCTAAGGCCCACACACTGACTGACTTGATTAAGACAAGCTCAAGTCAGCCATTGACGAGTGTCCCCTTCCACTCCATTATCCATCGCATTCCCGAGATCGCCCGTTCAATCTTGAGAATGCATTATAATTTAATTCAAAGACGCCGTCTTGACTAAGACAAGCTCAAGTCCGCACTTAGTCATACGGGCCTGTGTACGTGTCGACGGCCAACAACAAGAATATCAAGCCCAAGGACAGTTTATAAATACCGTACCCAAGGTGTCTTTAAATGTTTTTTCCATCAAAGACTGCGAGGCTTAGGCCTATTTTGAAACGGCTTAAAATTAGCCAACCATTGTGGCTGCCTTGTTGAGCGCGAGCACACTTTGGCCCGAGGCTCGCTCGAGTCACGCTTGAGAAATGTCTCGAGGCGGATTGTAATCGTACGCTTCTATTGTATGGCCGTTGTCTAGTCTAGGCAGCTCCCTTGCGCGGTCGATGACATTAGCGGTGGCCTTGATGTCCGCAAAGTTGGTCCTTTGTTGGATCGTCCCATCCAGACGTCCATCCATCAGGTTTAAACGCGCTTCTTAAACTTTTGAATGCCTTGTGTTAGGCATTTCCCACCGGAAATACGTCACAGCCACGCACCCATCGGGATAGATCGATGCCCTGTTTGCCGACGAGATTTAGTTTTCGCACGAGGGCTCTGGACCGATGATTGATGAACGGTGTAGCCCAGAGTGTTGCTGTTCCTGTCACGCTCTTTAGTAACGATTTTGATTTATTTTCCTCTTGTCTCGCAGAATTGGAGGCCGTCGAAGCGTGCAAGTGGCTGCGAGCGGCCGGCTTCCCGCAGTACGCCCAGATGTTTGAAGGTGAGCAGGGCACTTGTGATTGTCTCGCACCATGCCCGTAACTCTTCCCGTTGTCGTTTGCAGACATGCAGTTTCCCATCGACGTGTCGTCGGTGCAGAAGGACCACTACTTCTTGGACCAGGACTCGATGCAGTCGCTCTTCAGGTCTGTGTCCTGCTTGTACAATGGACAATCATCAATGTCTTTGTCGTCGATCGTCTTTCAAAGCCGTGGCTTTGTCGTTGCATATCTTTATGCAAATTGCAGATAATGACATTAAAGCCAGAAAAAAGCAATAAACTTTAGATCCTCGTAAAAATTCAGATTTTAAAGAACATTAACGTTCAAGGAAAACAAAACAGTTAACAGCATCGTAAAAATCAAATTAAAATAGTTTAAATAATCAATCATTAGACTATTTAAATGGTGTTCATATTTCATTAAAGCATCGCGCCAGCCCTTTTAAAAAACATGAAATATCATTAATATCCGTGCCCTGATTATCTTCTTCCAAATGTCATTGTGCTAATTTTCAATTTCTTACATTTGAAATGTCCCGTCGACCAGGCGCCTGAATGCCTTGAACCGCTGTGCTCGCATGAGACTGGACAATGTGCCACGCAAGAACAGCGTCCGGGTGAGTTGGGCTTCAACTTGTCCACAATTACTTTAGGAATTACTTTGCAAAGCAGTCAGATAGTTTGAAGTCGGGGCAGATGCACAATCGTAATGATCCCTTTATTTGACGATGGCAGGCCGACGACAGTGACGAGGAAAATCAGTGCGCCCTGAGCGAGAACTGGAAGTTCCAACGGCAGAGCCGTCGTTGGTCTCGCATTCCGGGCAACTTCGACGCCGCTCTGTTGGCGGCGCAGAAGGCCAGAGAGGACCTCGAGTCGTCCACGTCGGCCGTCATCACGACCGAGGCCGAACGATCCGATATTTCTTCGAGCATTCTTCCCGGGCTGCGTGACGAAGACGACGTGCGACGCCACCTGGCACTGGCCACCGCTATCGCCACCGCACCCGAATTGGCAGAGTGTTCAGCCGTCGCAGGACCAGCAGCCGGACTTCGTCGAACCGGAAGTGACAGGTTCAAAGACGGAGCGAAGGCGCTGCTCAGAAAGGTGGAGAGTCTGAAGACGCGACGCTCGAGGAGGAAGAACAGAGAGGCCGTGGTCATCAGCGGACCTCAGCTGCTGGACGTCCCCGTGTCGCCTCCGGATACGCCGTCGGCGCAACAGACCACGGTCATCATGGGCGGCGGTGGCAGCAGCTCGACGCCTCCCAGTTCGAACTCTCCGTCGGACGCCAGTCAGCAGAGCACGCCGCAGTCTGTGCACACAACGGACGCTCAGGCGTCCGTCCAGTGCTTCTTCGGCGGTTCAACGCGTCGCCGAGGCGGCGACAAAGACTCGTACGCGCTAAGCGACTCCGAGTGCAGTCCGACCTTGTGGCGCAGCCGCCCGAGCTCGCCGACCAAGGTCACTCGATGCTACATTCAGCAGTACCTGACGCCTGAAGACAGCCCACGGTTATTTCCGGACGGAGCTTCTTCCACCTTGTTTCCGTACAACCAGAAGAGGAGAGGCGCTGCCAACCAAGATGACGACGACGACGACGACGACGACGACGACCTGGAGGACTTGGACGACGACGGCGGCATCAACTACCGGACCGGAAGCTTCCACTTGGGCCGCAACGATTCGGCCGCCTATCGAGGGCGGTTCGTGAAGGGAGCGGGTGGTGCGAGTGTGGACAAATCTCGAGGACGAGGTGGGTCCCTGCTCAAGTCCGATGTTGAAGCTGGCAGCGCAGACGACAGGCACAGCCTGTACGACAACGTGCCCGTCGTCATCTTCAACAAGGGCTACACGGACGAGCACGGGGAGCCGCTGCACGAGAAAGACATCTTCAAGAACATCACCAACCTGAACCTGGCGTTCGGCGCCGCTCGAGCCACTTCCTTCGGTGAGCTACTCGCTGTATTCGGCGTTCACTTTACTGCTTCTAGTTGGTTTCACATGGACGTACATTTGGGCTTACGTTCAATTCCGCCCACTGAGCATGTCAGAAATGTAGTCACGTGACGCGAATCTACGGAAATTGGCGGCAAAGTGCGTCCACGGGAACCAGCTTTGCAAAGCTGGTTTAGCAAAGGCCAGAGGTAAAAGGTTAAACAAAGCCATGCAAGGCAGTGTGGAAGGAATCTTTAGTTTTACCTTTCACATGTGTTTTTCCTGTTAATTATTTAAGCGCCTTCACGCTTTGATGACGCTCACTTGATGGCTCTTGTCTGGCTTAAAAGCACCTTGAATAATTCAGAGCTCGCTCACTAATTCGCTCGAAAACAAACGGTTCCAATTGGTGGGCATATCTTAGCCCACAGTTGAAGCGTCAGTAGATAAAGGCTTCGTGTATTTATTTAGGCCTAGGCTTACTCAATTTCATTTATGCATGCAGGGGCCTGCCTGGCCAATATTTGCTCGCGTTTATTAATCAATCGATAAGGTCGGTTCCATTCGAATCGGATCCGAGCGAAATGTGTTTTTGATTTTTAAACGCCCCTAAAACGAGCGTCTGGAGGGGAAAAATGGGCTGGTGCGAAATCCACGTGAAATACTCGATCTCCCCCTTATTGAAGGGAAAATGTCCCCAGGCGATATTTCACCTCATTCTGTTTTCAAATTGTCTACAACAAAGTGAGCGCATTTAAAGCATTGCCATTGTTACGGCAGTCTAGAGCGCGCATGTTGTTTACGATATTCGTGGCCAGGCCCCAACCAACTCTTTTCTGCCACGATAACCCGGAGCCCTCCTTTCTTTTCGCCCACCTTCTACATTATCCTTTATTGAAGCTAATTTATTTTTGGTTCAGCTTAATTTATATTCTCTACTGATTAAACTCACTTATGACAACTACATGTAAACCCCGCTTTAAGGCTGTCGGCATCACCTGGTCTAGCCTGTGCTCAGAAAAGACTCCAGTGAGCCTTGAGTCAGCGTCTCTGGAGCTGGATCGACTCACTATTGTGCTCAAGTAAAGAGCGACAAAGGCGTCAACTTCAATAATTTCCCATTGCATGATGAGTGACATTTCCATTGTTGTCCTTGGATTTATTTGCTCTCCTTGCGGACAATAAAAATGCCAGTTTTTCCGAGGCTGTCACTCAGCCAGGTCTTCCTCTTGTCTCACTATGGGCATGTACAAGCTCGAGGAGCTCTCGACGAACGAACGGTGTTCTCAGTGATTGCTCTGGGGCCCATCGGGCCTATTGTTTAGGTCAAGGACTTGTAAATGAAAATGCCGGGGCAACTGACTGACTGACTGCAAAGCCTTTTTGTTCCTCGACGTCCGTTCGTCATTGAAGAGCAACAGATTATCCGCCAGTTGCTAAGGAGCGGTACGTCGTGTCTGATTACACACTCAGGCCTGCTGCGCCATTGTTTGAGCAATTGATTTCATGATGGTTGTCCAGGCGGCGCAAAACGCGCAGCTTGTATTGCATCGAGACCATCCGCGACCCGGATTTCAATTAGCCGATCGGTAATCAATGGCACGCTGGAAAGGGCCTTCGAGCTGCGACTTCAGCAGTCTTCAATTCCCTTTTGCCCTGGGCAAAACAGTGGCAGAAGCAGACCACGATTAGTTCGCGTACTTAATAGGGACCTAGGCTTAGCGTAAAGCTAGAATCAATTGTCCACAATTATTTCGGGGGCAGACTTTTGTCCACTCTGCGGACCCAATTCACTTTTAATTTGGCACCTCTCTAACCTCGTGCCCGAAATGCAGAACAAAAGAGCGCCGGCTTCGAGGAGTCCGTGTCGACGACGACGACGGCGTCCAGCAGCAACGAGGATCAAGGCGACTCGGCCAGTCTGACGTCGTCCACCGTGCAGCTGCCGTCCGGAGCCACGACGACCAGCGCCGAGCGCAGGGATTCCGGCGTCGGGCTCTCGATCTCGCGGTCAAACAGGTGAGCTTGATCGAATAGCACTCGATGAGGAATTCTCTGGAAGCTGCCACTTACTTTTTTACTTGGCAAGCCGAGAGAGTGCCGTTCAACAACAGCAGCAGACGCAAGCGCAACCCAGGTGGCAGATGTCCAGTCAGTGCCATCGGCCGAGCATTCCTTGCCGTTCGCTGCCTCTGAACGGCTTGTCCACGGGCCAGATGATTGTCCTGCGCAAACTGGCGCTGCTCAAGCTGACATCTTGCATGGAGCGGTACTGCCCTTCAAATCGCACCGGCTGGAACTGGTGGGTATTTTGCTCCTCTTTTATCTGCCCGCAATATCTCTACAAATGGGTACATTGACCTCATTGTTAGTCCGTTGATCATTGAAAGGGCGATGCCAAAGTTCATCAAAAGGATGAAAATGCCCGACTACAAAGGTGAGCAAATCCCTTAAGACCTCTTGGACTGATCTCATTGTGCTATTTTGTGCCTTTCAAGCTGCTCCAACGAGTTATAAGAAAAGGTTTCGTCTCGGTCCACAGATGTGAGCTTTGTCTCGCTTTGTTTGATGATTTGTTTTCGTTGTGCAGACAAGGCCGTATTCGGTGTGCCGTTGACGGTGATCCTTCAGAGGACCGGCCAGCCGATTCCACTGTCCATCCAAGCTGCGATTCGCCATTTGCGCAAGAACGCCATGGATTCGGTGGGGCTGTTCCGCAAGTCGGGCGTTCGATCTCGAATCCAGAAGTTGAAGAACCTGAGCGAGGCCAGCGGCTGCGGAGGAGGTGGCAACACCACCGACAGCACACCGACGTCGGACCTGACGCGTATGACATCCATGTACGAAGAGCAGCAGCCCTACGACGTGGCCGACATGGTCAAGCAGTACTTCAGAGAGCTTCCAGAGGCCCTGCTCACCAACAAAATGTCCTCGACCTTCATCAGCATCTATCAATGTCAGTGCGTTTTTGGTTCGCGAGCTTCCATCACTCCGAGGCTTTTTTGGTCTTAATCTTGGCTTTATTTCACACGGGTGAAGACGTTGGCGAGGACGTGAGACTTGAAGCGCTGCAGGCTTCGCTCATCCTGATGCCAGACGAGAATCGAGAAGTTCTTCAAGCCTTGCTCAGCTTTCTCAGCGACGTATCTTCAAGGGCTCAAGAGAACCAGGTATGGGTCCAAAGGTGCCACTTTAGAACGCCTGATGGACCCTAAGCTCTAACGTCCCATTCTTTCGCCTGCTTTTAGCTCACGATGTTTCCTTCGGAGCATCAGTTGCCTAGTTAAAACTAATCGTTTGTTTCCTCGTTTCAGATGACGGCGAGCAACCTGGCCGTCTGCTTCGCTCCCTCGCTGTTCCACATGAACAGCCCCCGACGAAGCAGCCACAGCTCGAGCCCCAGACGTCGGAAGACGGTCGGCGCTCCCGACCAGCGGGAGCTGAATGAGACGAGGGCGGCGCACGAGTGCCTCACGCACATGATACGCGACTTCCACAGAATCTTCTCGGTCAGTTGGTCATTCGTTCAAAGTGCGAATCTAAAATTTCAACTGAATATTCGCCAAACAGATACCGGAAGACATTCTCGTTCAGTGCCGTTGTCCAGAGCTGGATCTAGGCGAGGCTCCCACAATGGACGACTTGTTTCAGCAGCAGAGGACGATGGCCGACGTAGTCGTCGTCGTCCCTTCCGCTTACCGGTGCAATTGGCACGCTATGGTCGAGGCTGGCATCCAGTGGATCTTCAAGGAATCTCGCGAGAAGTTCAAGGGCGGATGGACGTCGACGACTGATGGTGGATTTTTTAGATAATATATATACCTAGACAGTACACGCTTGTGGGCTATTTGTTAAAAGATTTATTACAGTTCTATTAATTATATTATTAATTGATTGGTTCCCGTGTACTATTTAATTAAATTAGCTAGTGCTGCGGCCGATGTCACGGAAGTGTCGTTCAAGAAGCTGGGTGATGGAAATCCGCTTCGCATCTGGAAGGTGACCGTCGAGGTCGAAGCTCCTCCTGTCGAACTACTCAACAGGGTGCTGAGAGAGCGGTGAGGAAGGGGGCGTTAGACACGAATGAATACTGCTGCGAATATATTATTTAAGTGTTCGCATGCGAACTGACCACGTGACCTCCTTTAAATCCAATTAAATGTTTCTTTCTGTTTCTCGACTGCAAAGACACTTGTGGGATGCCGACCTGTTGAAATGGCGAGTGATCGATCGACTCGACAAACAGACGGAGATCTTCCAGTACGTAACCAACAGCATGATGCCCTTGCCACCCAGAGACTTCTGCGTGCTCAGGTTCGCCCTCTTTCTCCCTCAATCCTGTTCAAGGGATAATAATTGCTTAATGTTGTTTGCGCACACAGGTCGTGGCGGACGGACTTCCCGAAGGGCACTTGCGTCCTCGTCGAGATGTCCGTGGAACACCCGGACGCGAGGCCGCTTGTGAACGGCGTGCGTGCCAACGTCCTCTCGTCGACCTACCTGATCGAGCCTTGTGGCTCTGGAAAGTCGAGGGTCACCCACGTCAGCAGGGTGGACATCAGGTAAAGCCTTAGCTGCTGATGAGGCTCAAATGTGAACATCCCTACTGACGTTCAATTTTCCCTTCCAACAGAGGGCGTTCGCCCGACTGGTACAACAAGGTCTACGGCTCTCTCTGCTCTCTGTTCATCTCGCAACTGCGCGACTCGCTTCAGCACATCGCCGAAGGCCCGGAGAGCAAAGTCTGATCCAGTTACGTAAGCTTACAGCGCCGCCCAGAGTATCGGTAAGCGAGGACAACAAATATCCTAGTCAAATCTGACAAGAAACAAAGAATTGAATATTTTCTATTCTTTTAAATTTTGTGAATCTGTAAAAGTTCGTCGCCATTGTCTTTGTTCCGATGGATTCGATCTGGTACTTACGGGCAGGGGCGTAACTACGTTTTTATTTGGGGGGGGGGGACAAATCCTAGACAACATGGATAAATTGCGATACTTATCGATATAATATATATATATCGATTTTTACCTGATAGATTTAACTTATTTAACTCTTGACCGAGTGAATTTTACCTAATGCTCATACGGCCAAATGCAGTCACACGGCAAGCAACCGAATTAATGAAATCGCTCATGGCTGCAGTAATAACAATTTCTGAAAGGCGATCAGGACCGCATGCTAAGCCACATAGTACTTGTAAGCAAGCAATTATTATTATTGGAATTTACTTAATAATTTACCAGATTCAGAACGTTGGCAGGGTTTTTCAAAGAAATCTGTGATTTTGATGTCCTTGTTCCGCTTCATATTGAAATTCAAGTGACCACTGAGCAACAATCTGTATGCAGCGTCGGCTGCATGGAAGAAAGAAAACTTGGACTTAATGTAGCCTACTGGTCTGAATCCCATAACTAAACTACAGAATATGCCTAGTATTTAAAAATTAATAGATTGAAATCTACATCTTCTACATATATAATTTTAATAAGTAATTTCAATTTGGGGGGGGGGGGATTTAATGGCTTGTCCCCAACCCTAAAATGGGGGGAACCCTCCCCGTTGTTACGCCACTGCTTAAGGGTCCAAAGAAGCGCGTTTTACTTCAATGGACTCGTCTCATCTCTTTTACGTAATCTTCTTGCCTTGATCAAAGCTAGACCAATACAAGTTAAGACATTCCACGTTCATGTTGTGCATGTTTACAGTGTATGTTAATTGTCTGTCGGTTGCACTCGAGCTAGTGGCTAGTAGTTAACCATTACTAATTAAGACTACATTATGAGTCCAGCAGCAATGGCAGTTGCTGAGCATGTGAACAGAAAACGCCATTGCCATAGCAACGCCTTGCGCCGCGACTAATTTTCTTTTCAACAATCGTCCTTCCAGCATCTCGAACAAAGTAAGCCATAAGTACGCACTTACCTTGAGTGTGCCAGTACGAGCGCCTTCCAACGTCGTGACCTTTTTTGGCCTTGGTGAGATTATCGTACCTAATGGCTTTATTACATCCCTTCCGGAAATCTCTGCAATAATCTGCTCGCACATTGACTTCGTTACGTTAAATATGGTACGTTGTTACTGTTGTTGTACGTGGACATGCGCCGAGCGTTTGTCCGCGTGTCAACTAACTATTGTTACAATTTATTTGTTAGTCTTCTAGACTTAGATGATGTTTGTAAATATCTATAGATGGATCGACTACGGCTAGTTAGCCTATTTAAATTTATATATGTGTTGTTGTCATCATGCATTCACTATTCGCGTGATGAATTCATGATCGTTAATTCATCTGCAGGGATTAAGTATAATTATGATAATTCGATCTGGTCGGTGCGTGTGCAGTTACACTCTGTAGTACCAATCTGTCTTAAGCCAGGACTAATTAAGCCTAGATTTATTTCGTCTTTTCTTCCATTGTTAAATCGAGAATTGATGATCCTGATTCGCGGTCATTCCTGAATCAAGGATTGTAATATTCTGCATATACGCATATACTGTATTAAAAGGCTTAACCTCTATATACGTCAGTCGATTTAGTTTGCTTTGTTATTTAATTTAGTAAATGCGCTAAATTAATTTCAATCAAATTAAAATTAAAAATGAATTGCCGATTTACAAAGTTTAAATTAGCCGCCATCATGTGGCGTCATAGCTCGTTACATCACGTGACTGGGGGCGCTTTCAAAGTTGAAACTTCTGACTTCCGGCCGGAGCCGGTTTAGTTTTTTACTTACCAGTTTTTCTTTATTTCCGCGAAATTTCTGATTTCTCCAGGAAATTTTCTGCTTTTCTTGCCTCCGCTAAATGGTCACTAGAGCCCGTGTCTATTTTTTTGTATCCAGCACATTAGGCCTCTGGTAACGGGTAGAACAAAATCAGTTAGGCCTGCTGTGAACGTGCTGCGAGTCGCGCGCAAATCCAATCATTGCGCTGCTTGCGCAACAGGGCTATCAAAGCGTATCTTAGCTTGGCAAGTTTTATTTTCGCGTTCAACAAGCAGAGCCACATGTACTTGTTCCGGGCGCTAGTTTAAGCGCGTCCCCGGCAAAAGATAAAACTAGAACGTGGAGCCGACTCATCCTTGTGCAGATCTTAGCGTGTTTGCATTTTCGTTACTTGTGAACGCGCACGTCAACAAACCACACGCTTTGGCGGCGCATTTTTGCTCAACAAAGGCATGTTCTAGCTTTACTGTGACCGCGCCGTAATATGCCGAAATTATGTGCACCTCAGTAGGCCTGGCGACTTGAAAATGTCATCGTCATCAACGTCCTCAACTTGGAGGGGCAGACGAAACGGGCGAACGCCACGGCCACGGCCACGCGCCAACCACCATGCTCAGTCCAATAATTCGTCCGCTTGGCGAAGTGATAATAACAGCACTTTGGCGACTCCGTCGACATCGGACGGCTCGAGCACGCAAGGAGGTCGAGGCGCCTCGTCTCGAGGGAGTCTTAGCAGGGCCAGTTCAACTGGGCGAGGCAACGCGCGTCATCGTAGAAGACCGCCGGATGGGGATCGACGTCGCAGGGCGGGGGCCGGTACGTCGACACAATCAATGCTGCCGCCTTCGTCGCCTGAAGCTAGCGAGAGGGAAACGCAGGATCAGAACGACGAGATGATGGCGCTCACCAAGTACCGTATAAATCACAAACATAGCATGAAGGCGAGGCAAGATGTCGTTTAACTCATATTTGACCAACTTTGTGCAGCATCTTCGACCCGTCAGTGTTGAGGGTGGCCGCCAATGGATTCGGAGGACGCTTCCGCGCCGACGTTCACCTCCCTAGACCGTTTTTCTTGACGATCAGACGACGATCGATCGCCATTGACGTCAGCATGTCGACTGTAACTGAATCGACGCAAGGTATCATGATTATAACACGCGTCTTTAATTCCATCTTAGTTGCACATGAGTGAATTTCAGTTAATTCGCACCATGCTCATGGATTTAATGACGCATTTTGAAAGACCTGGAGAGGATTCCCGTCAGGTTCCTGCCCCCCATCTCGCTGTACTTCAGCCTGCCCAACGCCTATCCTTCTACGAAGCATCCACGGTTTCGTCTCTTCTGCAAGTGGCTCACTTCGGATCAGGTGCGTTCGCCACAAATAGCTTGCTCTTAGTTGTTATCCTGGTCATGGTTGTATTCATGTTTTAACGTTCTAATGTAAGCTTTCGAGTCTCAGTCGTCGTTTGGAAGACATCTGGGACGAGGACCCGGGCGAAGTCGTTCTTTTCAAGGTGAAGGAACAAAGCATGGCTTAGTGGTATCGTTATTTTAACGCCCTTGCAATTTTCCACAGTGGACTGGGTTTCTGCAAGAGGACGCGCTGGACCACCTGGGCATACGAGGTGACAAGCTCAATCTGTCGTGGACATCTGATGCGAACGTCGCAACCGCTTCGTCTGCCGCCGTCTTGCAGGAAATTCTGGAGTTCGACGAGCGACGCAGGGAGGAAGAGTTTCGCTGCAGCGACTTCAAGTGCACCGTCTGCTTCGAGGATAGGGTCGGTGCCAAATGCACAAGATTCAAGGTAAGATAAAATCATGCACTTTGCGGTAATCACTCACTAAAATATGGAATAAAATGTCTCAACAACGGATATGCTTTGGTGCAAATGGGCTTTGTGTCCATTCTGTATGATTCATTTGAAATGCAGGGTGGCCAAATCTATACTCATTACCTTGAATTCAAGGTGATAGTCATTCGATAAGCTTCATTAAGGTTCGCTGTCGGTCAACAGTATCTAATGGATTATTCAATCATTGTGTGTTTTAATTAGGATTGTGAGCACGTGTTTTGCAAGGAGTGCATGAAGTCCTACTTCGAAGTTCAGATAGGCGACGGCAACGTGATGCGACTGAGCTGCCCAAGCGACAAGTGTTCTTCTCAAGCTCTGCCATCGCAAGTGAGTATTCAAATGTTTGTATCTGGATGGCATCGGCTCATTCGCATTGTGCAATTTGATCAGGCGACCTTTTTGTTTTGTTTTGAGAGCTGGTCAAACCAGCAGCCATGAGAAAAGGTTTCGTCCGGTCACTCGATAGAAATTGCACAATGATTTACTAGAACGTTAGTCGCGGCCATAAGATGGGTTAGTAGGCCTACTTGTAAATGCGCTCATTTGAAGATTTGAACGCCCTCAGGTGCTGGACTTGGTCGGCCCAGAGATGTTCGCCAAGTACGATCGTATGCTGCTAACCACGACGCTCGATTCAATGAACGACGTCACTTACTGCCCTCGCGACTCGTGCCAGTGCGCCGTCCTCTTCGAGCCCGGTTCCGCACTCGCCTCGTGTCCTTCTTGCCGTTACGTTTTTTGCATCTTCTGCCTGATGGCCTACCACGGCATCGAACCGTGCAAACTGAAAGTCGGTCAGTCTCTCGTTGCCATTAATTGTATTGATACCGGTTGTTCGAATTAACCAACATTCAATCCATGATCGACCGCGATAGACGAACGGCTTAAGCTGTTCAACAAGTACACGGATGGTGACGCTGCAGAGAAAGCGCGCCTCGAGGCTCGCTACGGCCGCAATCAACTGAGACGACTCGTGGAAGCGACCTTGTCCGACACGTGGCTCAAAGAGAACAGCAAATGTTGTCCAAGGTGCAGAGCTCAGATCGAGGTAATTATGAACGGGCGACTTTATCTCTATATATATATATATATCATACATACTGGTTTTAACAAGACTTATTGGTATGACGCAGAAGTTGGACGGCTGCAACAAGATGACCTGCTCCAAGTGCAACAGCTACTTCTGCTGGCTTTGCATGCAACATTTGGACCACTCGAACCCGTACCGCCACTACGAAAAAGGCGCCTGCTCGGGTATGCTCTTTCACGGAACCGAGCCACACGACGACGATCTATATTTCGAGGAGGATGATGAAGACGACGACGACGAGGACTTTGACATCTACGAGGACGAGTACGACGACGACGACTATAAGTCCAACTAACAATCACCCGTTAGCTAAATTGCCTCGAAAAAGGCTTGTCTATTCAAATCAATCGTTGAGTGAAATTTTGAGGGCAACAAAGGTGGTCAAGGTAACCCTTTTAGTTTTTCTTTATAAGTTAACAATTTTCGTTTTTATCTTTTTTGTTTCTATTCAACTCGAGCCTTGATCAGTGAAACTTTTGTGGGCAGCAAAATGGTTAAAATAACTTTCCCGTTTAGTTCGTTTTTCTTTACAAGTAAATTTTCGTTTTTCTGTTTTTCTTTCCTCGGCTCTCATTTTTTTTTTGTTTAACTACCGGTACTTAGAAGTTTACAAAGTCAAAACATACAATAAGAAGAGATAACGAGAGTCGATAGCCCTAATCAATGAAACTCTCCGTTTTTGTTCATAAGTTGGATTTTCGTTTTTCTTTCTTGGACTTCCTTTTGTTATTTAATGACTATAGAAGTTTACAAAGTCAAAACATTTAACAACAGATATGCAAATAAATTTTTAGTTTCAGTATTTCTGACGACATTTGAACAAATAATGAAGAGTGAAATGGGTGGGACAAAAGGTTGGATCTCTAGTTTACGGTGCTCACGATTGTCGTTTTTTGTTCGCCTTGATGGCCTTTTGCGGCGCACTCGCCTTCTTTCCACCGCCCAACCAAGACGTGATCGCTTCGGACATGTCGGGCCATTCGATGTTGGAGCCTTGCAGAGACTGTTGCATCTCCTGCGGTGCATAACACAAAATGAACCGTGTTTATAATGGCGCCATATGTGACACTTTATTTGATCGGATTAGATGACTCACTCTCTGCGTGTCTGGGTCAGCAGCGTTCATCAATTTCGGCATGACCATGATCAGCAGCAAAGGTACGACCATCATCAGAACCTTCAAATTAGAACAAATGGAATTACTCGATCACCCGTCTCACGATGTTGTTCGTGTGCCTACCATCGGGCTGAAGAGGAAGTCGGTGACCCGCCATTGCTCCCGCATTTGGAAATACTTGAAGGGCGCCTTGACTTTGAACCTGAGTGGATACGGCAGCTGCACGACGGACGACACTTGAATCAGGTTGAGACGTCTGGCTCGAATCTTCCCTTTGGACGTGATCTCAACTCGCACCGGCTCGTACAGAAAGTCCGGATTTACGACTTCGACGATGTAAGATCCGGAGGGAAGTCCACTGACGACGAAAGAGCCGTCCTCTCTGCGAGCACATTTCAAACTAACATTAACTACGGTAATTGCCAATTAATCAATTTCAAATAGGCTATAAAGTTAGCTGTATAGTTCAAAACTAGAGTTAGCGTAAACCCTTTGAAAAGGTTCTTCATGGCCAGGATGGCGATTATATGCAAGGCCATTACATGTAACTGCGGAACTGGTTCACCTGAGGAAAGCCAGACGTTCGCCGCCGTTGACTAGGACACGCGTGGAAGTGAACCACGAGGACGTCGTCATAGGGTCGTCATTGAGGAGCTCGTTGAAGGTGATCACTCGACCCTCCAACTTGAACGTCGACGATGCTGCTAATTCGGCGAGATCCTGACCAGTTGATGCAGCCGGCCCGACCATGTCCAGTCCGTCGTATGCTGCGTCGTGCACGGCCGCATAGACGGCGTTCAATACGGATACGAGCAGCACCAGCAGCCCGAGCAGAAGGCGGTTGGCCGTCGATGGGCTCGTCATGCTGTACGGTACGTGAGTACAAAGATTTATCGAATCAGCCTACGGTGGCCATGGTCCATGGTCTTCAAATACAAGACATATTCGAACGTTGAAGAAAGTATGCCTACATATGTACCTGAATCGTCCGGATGTAGTTAAACTGCTAGTTTCATTAGATGATTAAATTAGTTTCAGAGATGAAAGCTTGCAAGATGGGAGTCCAAGGTACGAAGAATCAAAGTTGAAAGTTCACGAGGTCATCGAGGCGGCGATGACGAAACCGGAAGCAGTACGATGCAGGTGACCGGAAGTGAGTCAGTCAGAATACAGCTGAGTGCGCGAGAGTAGAGCGCTCTACCATAGCCTCCTGTGGGAGGCTATGGCTCTACATCTTCTTCTTCTTCTTGATGAGAGTCTTCTACATGAGAGTGTTCTAGAGTGGACAGGTCGCTCAGTGCTGCCACCTGGCGTTTACAATTTTTGCTATCGATTGTTTCTCCAGGTGAGCGCTGAGCATGCGCAGTAAGTGCTCAATAATTATCGACATTCTCCTGGTTAGCGCCGCGTGCTCAGTAGGTGCTGCCACCTGGCGTTTCGCTGAGCAACAAGGCAAGGCGTTGAGGGAGGCCTTGGTTTGGGGAGACGCCAGCGTGTTAATTTCAGTATTTCCACCTTTTTCAGGCCTTCGACTTTCGAAAATTTCAACCCTGAACCCTCTTTCTTTGGCTTCCCGAGAGTGCACTGTGGATTCTTCCTCCGCAAGGTAAGTGTTCATCTGGCCGAGAATAACTTATTCTGCTTCTCATAAGCCTTCTGATCCGAACTTTATTTTTTCTAATTTCAAAGGCTGAGTTGCGCGTAGTTACTGTGATCGTTTGCGCCGTGCTGATGATGAGGAAGCCGCGCGAGGTCACAGTGGAGCCGAGTGCGCGAGCCTAACTATTGATTCAGCCGTTGAGGTAGGCCTACTCATCATTTTCTGCTGCATGTTTACAAATGAATCAAACATGCACTGTCATTAAACGTCATCTACAGTGAATGCTCTGCGTTGCGTTGATGCGAAGCGTGCTGCCCGTAGGCTCCATGAATGCTTCTACCCACGTGGCCATGTCCGTGATCGGCCGCCTCGGAGCAGCCGCAGCGCGGCATCGACGCTTCACCACCGCACCATGTCGACGTCGTCATGCAGTGCTAGGCGGGATCCTCGCTACCTGCGTTACTTCCTGCTCTACCGTCCCGATATTCGGCTTTGCGGCGGGCGGACGTCGCAGCGTCGATGCCGCAGCGGTATCGACCGAACTGAGGACGGACAACGTGCAGGCCTGCAGCAGCGCGCTGGATCTGCTGTTCAGCGTACGCGAGGAGACGGCTCGAGTGATAGCCGAGCCTTTGGCCTCGCTTTGGGAGACGTCCATGATGACCCTGCGCGCCCTGCGACTGTTGGCCACTTTCGCTCCGCTCATCTGCCTCTACGTGCCCGTCTACTTCGTGCCTGGCGCTCAGCGAATCTGGTGGTCGGTGCTTCTCAGCGTCGTCGAGTCTTCCGGACCGGTTTTCATCAAGCTGGGTCAGTGGGCGAGCACGAGGCGCGACCTCTTTTCGGCCGACTTCTGCGATCAGTTTGCCCGGCTGCAGCGATCGGTGCGGCCGCACTCGTGGAGCTTCACGTGTCGCCGCCTGGACGAAGCGCTCGGACCGATCATGGCGACATCCGACTGGAGGCAAGCGATCCTGTTCGATAGAGCCAGCCCAGATGAGGACGCGCAGCCCATTGGGTCAGGGTGCGTGGCTCAAGTGTACAGAGCTCGTTTGAGGCTTGACCTTCTGGCCAAGGAGACTCAGATCGATGTTCGGCCGAGTGCAACGCCTTCTTCCACCTGGACGTCGTCCGTCTACTTGAGGAAGGCGCTCGCGGAAGGTACATATGATGTACGTAGGCTACTTTGCCTCTGCTCCAAGACCCACAATCGATCAACTGAATGTTTAATCAGTTATTGTTTTTCCTAAGTCTAGGTCTCGAAAACTGGGCTTTGAGGCTCTTGTCCTTTGTTCAAGAAGGCCATCTGAAACCGTCTGTGGAAGACTACGCCGCCTTTCGTACGCTCGATCCTAGGGTATAGTCTTCAAAGTCTATTTTAGTTTAGATTTTAAGGCGGTTTATTTCAATCCAGTAGTCTAGATTTGGTTTCCAAAGTCTTAATTTATTTCTGGATTTATTTTCT